>JAYMTB010001317.1:0-11152 GCA_036897585.1 Francoa sonchifolia
AGGTAAGCGCCTCTTTCTTAGGTTTGTTTTAGAACTATAGGGATGATAGGTTGGTTGCTGTTGCAAGATTGCATATGATTTAGTTCAGTTTATTCTTGATTGCTCAGTTGTGAATCCAAACTTAAATGACTGGAGAAATTGTAGCTGTGAGCTGTCAGGTCTTTTAATTGATTGTTATGTTTATTAAAGAAATTCTGACTTCTGGTAGAGTTCAGGTGGTGAACAAATTATTGTTGCTAGTAAACTTTTTGGACTTTTAGACATAATCGGTGTGGAATGATACTTGTGTCGAGGTTTAGGATTCATTTATTACATATGGAGTTTGTATTTGCACTGAAGTATATTGTGTTACTCTTACATCGGGTGAAACAGATGCAAAGCTTGGAGGAAAGTGCAGAATCATTAAGGGAGAGAAGCTTAAAGTTTTACAAAGGCTCTCGAAAATACACGTAAGTCTACATTATAAATGCATTCCTGAAATTTTTGTATTTCAATTATTTATCAGTACCATTGGAAGAACTTCATTGTTAACCTTGCCCAAATCTGTCATCCCTTGCATTCCACTTTAGGCAATTTGTCTATTTTGCTAGGAAAATGTAGTGATTACTTGTTGCTTATTTTAACAGCTCCTGATATGTTAAACCACTGAAACTTGCATAAATTAATGATTTCTTTCCTGGTTGTCATTTGATTAAATGAAGCTTACCATTCCATGTTGGGACTGGAGCTTACGAAAATTTTCATCGCATGTTCTCTTTTGCTTGCAGCGAAGGACTTGGGGAGGGATATGATGGAGACATTGCTTTTGCAAGTGCCTTAGAAACTTTTGGCGGTGGGCATAATGATCCTATTAGTGTGGCTTTTGGAGGTATGTCTATTTAGGAGATTTGGTTTGCAAACTATTGTATCATTGTTGAGGCAGAATACATATGCCCATTTGTACCTATAGACTGTCTCGAGCATTCTAGGTTTTCGTAATTGATTTTTCCTGTAACTCTTATCAAGTATCATAGTGGCTCTGAAAGTACCTTGTTAAATGATAAATAGGATGTGTACAGGAATTATTAAATGAACTTATCCTTGTTTTTCTAGGTCCTGTTATGACCAAATTTACTATTGCCTTGAGAGAAATTGGGACATACAAGGAAGTTCTCCGGTCACAGGTACCCAGTTGATTTTTTTTTCTTTTTATCAATGTCAAATAGTTTATTGCTTTAAATTTCTGTTAACTGAATCCATTTTCATTCTTTGATTTTATTAGTCGCAATATAATTTTTTTTATAGAAATTAGAATATCAGTACTAGCTCCGCCATGTTTGCTGACATATTCACCTTCTTTCTTGTTGTCCAGGTTGAGCACATGCTAAATGATAGATTACTGCAGTTTGTCAATATTGACTTACTTGATGTCAAGGTACAGTGGAGTGTCATTTCTTTGTGCATATGAAATGTACTTGCCGAAAAGAGGAAGCGCACATTGGTCCCCCATCAACCAACTATAGCAGATTTAATTTACTTTTCTCATTTTTATCCTTCGAGATGATTAAAGAATCTTGTATTGGTGCAGGAAGCACGAAAGCGTTTTGACAAGGCTAGCCTTCTGTATGACCAGGTGTGCACTCATTTTACTTGCTTACCCATTTTACTTTAACCTTGTTTTTGTTATAAATTATGAAACCCCAAAATCAATATGCCGATATTTATTATGTGTATTAAGGTGACATGATCAAGAAATTTTAGAAAACATAGGAAGTGTTACGTCTCTGATATAACAAGAATATGAAATAAGCTTTTTTCTTACCAATATGTTATCCATTGGAGAGTTATGTACTTGGTATTGAAGCTAGTTCCTTATGACAGGCTCGTGAGAAGTTTCTGTCACTAAGGAAAGGCACAAGAACTGATATAGCTACTGTTTTGGAGGAGGTATCTGCAATATTAATTTTAGGTTGATATATTTGCACAGTCTAATTTATGTTGTTGGAATGTTCTTCACTCATTATATCCTAAGGTAGTTGTGTGGTATTCCAGGAACTTCATAATGCAAGGTCTACATTTGAACAAGCTCGCTTTAATCTGGTAAGCTGAATTTCCAGCTCTTATATTGTAAATTGCTGATGTTTATGTGTGGTTCAAGATTTGGCTATCAATATTGTTCTTGATTCACTTAGAATCTTATAGTTCCAATCACTTCCGCACAGGTAACTACTCTTTCTAATGTTGAAGCAAAAAAGAGGTTTGAATTTTTGGAGGCAGTTAGCGGGACAATGGATGCACATCTTCGTTACTTCAAACAGGTAGATGAGATGGTAGTATATCCTGCTCTTCTCACATTTTTTATCTTACTTTCCTTATCATGTATCTTATAATGTGCAGGGTTATGAATTATTGCATCAAATGGAGCCGTATATCAATCAGGTTTACTATTTTATCCGTTTTAGATTGGAAGGGAACTTAATATTTGCTCTATATTTACCTGAATACTCTAAAATCTCTTTTTTATTAGTTGTAATTATTCTTTTGAATTATATGAGAGGTTAACTAAACACATGTAAGTAGCTAATCCAGGGTAGTTTGGATGGCCATTAATATTGTCTGATGTTTAGGCTCTTCTTCTCTTTACATTTATGAGACTTAGTGTGTCCTAATCGTCATGGCTTTTAAAGCACCAGGTCTGCATAGATTATGGTCCTTCCTATAAGGAGCAGATTTGGAAGAAAAATGACAGGCTTTGTTTGATAACTTGACGAGTCAAGGGTTTTTATGATTCTGATCTTAATTTTCCCTTATACCCAGTCTGTTGTTGGTTTGTAGGTATTGACTTACGCACAACAATCTAGGGAAAGATCCAACTATGAACAGGCAGCTCTTAATGAAAGGATGCAGGAGTACAAAAGGCAGATTGATCGAGAAAGTAGGTGGTCTTCCAATGGCTCCAGTAGATCTCCGAATGGTGATGGCATACAAGCCATTGGTAGGAGTTCACATAAAATGATAGAGGCAGTTATGCAATCTGCTGCAAAGGGAAAGGTTGCATTTTTGGAGGAATTCTGCATTCAAAATTATTCTCTTGATATTTTCCATCTTTATACTTGTTTTCTTTCAATAACTCCATGTAAAAGTTTAAGCAATGCTTCAGGTTCAAACAATTCGACAAGGATATCTTTCAAAACGATCCTCAAACTTGAGAGGTGACTGGAAAAGAAGGTTTTTTGTTCTTGATAGCCGAGGAATGCTATATTACTATCGCAAACAGATCAGCAAACCATCTGTACGTTGTTTCTTCAGAAAATAAGCTGGGCACAGAGCTCAAAGTTCATTCTATGTTCGATAGCTGTATATACTCTTTTAATTATTATGTCTATATATCTAGATCTCTAGCAATCAACTCAATGATGTGAGGAATAATTCTGAGCTTGGTTCTGGACTCTTGAGTCGCTGGCTTTCTTCACATTATCACGGAGGAGTACATGATGAGAAGTCTGTTGCTCATCACACAGTAAACCTTCTTACATCGACAATCAAAGTTGATGCTGACCATTCAGATCTGAGGTTTTGCTTCAGAATCATTTCACCCACAAAGAACTACACTTTACAGGTATGACTCAGGGTAGCTTCCACATTTGCCTTCAAATTGATTACTCTATGTTCAACTAATTCATGATTCCTACCTTTTGCTTTATTATTCTACTAATAACTCGTGAAATCATCCTTGTGGTTTATAGATCCTCAATAATCTTTGTTTATGCTTGTCAGTGCAGGCAGAGAGTGCACTAGATCAAATGGATTGGATTGAAAAGATAACGGGGGTTATTGCTTCATTACTTAGTTCTCAGGCTCCCGAGAGAGTAATAACATATAACTTATGCTTAACTATTTGGGCCATTAGTTACTATATTCGTTAAAATTCTTGTTGACATTGTATTTCAGTGTCTTCCTGGTAGTCCCATGGGAAGTAGTCATCATCGGTCTGGCAGTGAAAGTAGTTCGTTTGAAAGTTCTGACTTTGATCATGCCGCACTTGAAGAATACACATCTGAGCGGAGTCTCAGTACTGCACATCATGAACGCCATTTGAGAAATTCACTTCTACGATCCTGTCTAAAAAGTGAGAAGCCCATTGTCGTGCTACAAAGAGTATGTGGGAATGATAAATGTGCTGATTGTGGTGCTCCTGAACCAGATTGGGCATCCTTAAATCTTGGTGTTCTTGTTTGCATTGAATGTTCTGGTGTTCACCGTAACCTTGGTGTACACATATCAAAGGTAATAGTTTATGTTATTGATATACGAAAATACATATACACATGCATATATAATTTCGTAAACTAGCTAGCAAGCTTCAGAGTGGACACAATTATAGTATCATAGCTTAGGTGAAAAAAGACGAGAATAACTTATTGATGAACAGTTATTCCATTTGCTAAGGCTATCAACACACCTTCTAATTTTCGCTGTTCTTGTTTGCGTTGATATCTGATGCAGGTAAGGTCCCTTACACTTGATGTCAAAGTATGGGAGCCATCTGTTATAAGCTTGTTTCAGTCTCTGGGAAATACCTTTGCTAACTCTGTGTGGGAGGAACTGTTACAGTCAAGAAGTACCTTCCAAGCTGAACTAGCTCCCACAAGGTAAAGCCACTCCATCCTAATAGAGATTAAGTTTTTTATTTTTAATAAAATGGAAATACAAAACGATTTTCACTGGGTTAGTTGCTAACACTTATTATTCTGCTGTGAAGTTCATACAAGTCTGACAAAGCACAGCTTCTTTTTATCACGAAACCTAGTCATGCAGATTCTATATCATTGAAGGAAAAGTTTATTCATGCGAAGGTGTGTTGTTTTATCTTATTTGAATACTTTATAGATACAAACTGAATGAATGTTGTGAACTCTCTATCTCTCTCTTTTGTCTCCCACAGTATGCAGAAAAGCTGTTTGTCCGAAGGGCAAAAGACAATCAGTATCCTCATTTAGTCGCTCAACAGATGTGGGAGAGTGTTCGTGCCAATGACAAGAAAGCTATATACCGTCACATAGTTAATTCTGAAGCAGATGTGAATTCTGTTCATGAGCAAGTGTCATCTGGTTCATCTTTAAGCCTTGCCAAAATGATGCTACTTCAAGAGCATACAAGCGTGGAGCCAAACCCAAGGTTTGCAGAAGGAAAATCCTTGGACAGGTCGTCTACAAGCTTGTTGGAATTGACTGGTTCAAGTGAAGGCCAGATGGTAGAGGATCTAGATGGTTGCTCCCTGCTCCACCTGGCTTGTGAAATGGCAGATCTCGGTATGCTGGAACTCCTCTTACAGTATGGTGCAAATATTAATGCAGTCGATGCAAGAGGTCAGACACCACTCCACCGTTCAATTCTTAGAGGCAGGGCTGCATTTGCGAAACTGCTTCTTGCAAGGTAATTGAATGCTCTCTAGCTAAATCATGTTTATATTCATTTTAACAGTTTATATAGTCATAATGGAATAGAAGTCATCTTAATCGACTTGATGATTACTCATTGATTTACTCAACTTTTATGTCTATGATTCGGTAATTGAAATGCTATCTTTGATTCCTAATCCAATTACAGGGGAGCAGATCCGCGAGCTGTAAATGGTGAGGGTAAAACCCCGCTTGAGCTCGCAATAGAGTCGAACTTTGCTGACAGTGAGGTTCGTGCTCTATTATCCGATTCAACTGGGTTATACTTGAAAGAAAATTTACTGAAAGGCCATCATCAACTACATTGAAGCTGGTTAGTCACATTATTTAACCGAAAAAAGTGAATGTGGTTGAATTTTATTTAATTATTTCATAAATTCATCGAGTGTTCTAAGAGTGGTAGGTTGATGTGTAAATTAGTCTCCAGGGTCGTGACTTAATGTCCCCCTGATATTTGAGTTGAGACCTGCTGAAAGCTCTCATTGAGGGCTTTGTAATGTTTTTAATTTGTTTATTCAGTTTGCTAGCTTCCCGTGGTGGTGGAGCTGTGAGAATTTTGTTTAGGGCACATTAGGTTTGTAAATTGATTGATCTTAGTGAAGCTTTCCTTGTGACTATAAATCTCTCGATATTCATTAAACATTAAAAAAAAACCGTAAAATTTGTTTTTTGTTGTTAAGCTGTTGGTGTATAGATGGTTTTGTGAGGCAGTCGAGTGTTTTATCCTTACGTTAGCCTTGATTTCATTGGTTTTGGCTTCATTTAAATATAGACCGAAGATATGTTTTAACCTTCACCCAATTTACCAGTGCACTTGACCTAGTGTTGTTGAACGATGACATAGAAGACGGAGAAAGGAAAATTCTTTGATTTCTTTACAATTTTTCTTTGCATTTTGCATTTTGAATAACAGGGAAAAAACCCGAGGAATTAACTTACAAACAAACAAATGCAATTACATCTCAGGATTAACATTTGCCTTTAGCAATCATACTTACATTCTCTATGTATATTCCAATGAAAAAAGTGATCAGTTTATCAAAATGCTTCTGGCAGAGGTTGGCTTTCCAAAAATGCCTTTAACAGCACGAGCGATCTTTCCGGCTGAGAAAATGGAGCTTCGTGCGATGCTCCTCTTATGGTGGCAAAGGTTAGGATATTACCATAAACTTGAGTCCACCCGCCAACCTGAAGATAATTTTCAACGTAAATCATGTTTCAATAACATACTTTACGAGAATTTATACTCGAAAAGAAACCATCTTTACCTGTTGCCTTTCAAACCAGACTCTGTAAGGAACGGTGGTGGCAAGTCCAAATTTCTCTGCTAGTCCATGAACCAATGTTCGACTTCCAGTCAACGGGATGACAGAATCTTGGTCCCCGCTGTAATTCGAATTTGAAAAAACCAATAGTATGTCAATAGCGTTGGTCCGGAACAAGAACATAACTTCAAAGGTGAGGGGTATTTTTACCTGTAAACCATAACTGGAATTCCAGCATTGATGAGGTTGCCCACTATATTTATTGTTGGTATCTCCAAGTCAAGCAGTTCGTAATCTAAAACACTGTAGTAATTGAAAGAATTGTGACCAAGATAGTGGCAAACCGAAAACTGAAAAGAATATAAATGAAGACAGAGGTTACTTGCTGCAAACTGCCCATCGATGAACTCCAACCAGACGTGCATGAAGAGCCTTCTGCACATCTCGCCTGTTTAGATAAGTAACCGTTTCATCTTCCACGCAAACATCTAGTGTCTCAGAAACTTGCTGCAAACAAGTGAATTCACCAATCAGAATGTAAATTAAAGTGGTGATTCACAACAAGTTGAGGAAGAATAGATTGCAGTATCCGACTGACCTTGGGACTAAGAACTTTGGATTGTGCGAGTACGGATGATATACAAACGTCAAGGGTAACATCATACTTATCAACGAACCTACTGGTTTCTCTACTCACTTGGCTCATAACCCTCGAACAAATAGGAGAAACACTGCCTCTGTAATATTCACTCACATATCGTGAATAATTACAAGTGGAAGTAAACATTTTGTATGTTGAATCTGATATTAATCCGTGAGACCAGAAAAACTCAGCCCTCGAGTTGAAATCAGTAGCAAATTCCAGAACTGGATTACCTAGCTGCAATTAGATGAAACAAAATAAGACCTGAGATAAATATCATGACAATCAAATATTGTAATTAAACTACTTACAGCAATGCCTTTCAAATTGAACAACTTCTTCTTATTGAATTGAAGAATCAGTTCTGCCAATTGGGGAACATAATGCCCTGAGACATAAACACGAAGAATCAGTACCCATTTCACTCATACCAAATTTTTTGAAAAAAGTGACGATTATTTTGAGGAAGAAAATACTACCAGCATAGCTCTCCCCGGTAATGAACAAGCTTCTATTTCTATACTGTGGGAATTTGACAAACCATCTTTGCAAGAACACCAAATTATCTCTGGCTATAGATAATGAAAGAACACAAACACTCAGAAACCAAAAGCAGTCTGTAAAGATGAACTTTTATGAACTCAGAAAGATAACAACAAAACAAAAACAGCAAGATTTGGGCACATGAAATGACTGTTTAAAGTGGAAAAGGAGTTTAGTGACACCACCACCATTATGAAATATTCTTATAAATTTCAGTGTAAAAGAGCTCAAAAGATTTAGCATAAAGGAATAAAAAGAAAATAACCAAAAACATTAAGATGTGAAACAAAGAAAAAGGAAAAGGAAGTTGACTTGCATATTCAGGTACAAAAATTCTGTTTCCATCTACAATTCTATTATCAAATCCAGTAATGGGATTCTTTCTAAATTCACTATCAAAGATTAAATGGGTAAGGGAAATATACCTGTAATCTTATCATTTACTGTCTCATAAGCAGATGAATCAGTAGAATAAGAAAATCCCACTCCAATCGGTGTCTCCAAATACAACATATTTGCTTCTGATAATCAATGAAATGAACAAAAAATCTTGATTCTCAGTCTTGTTATGAATCAATCCAATATATAAAAAAAAACTACCAAAATACATAGAAATCAAACTCTTACCTCTATTCCAGCTATATTCATTCCTGATTAGTGCATTTCTACTAGGTCTAAATGGCCCATTCTCAGAAAAAACACCAACACCAAGGGAAGAACAACCAGGCCCTAGAAATATATATACATTTTTTTTTTTTCAAATCCTCAAAAACCCAGATGGGAAAATCATTAATAATCAAAAAACAAGAAAAGGGTAAAGTTAAATACCTCCATTTAACCAAAGAACAAGAGGTTTAGAATCTGGATCTATTTCTGCTTCAGCAAAGTAGTAAAACAAAGCTCTCTGTTTCTTCTCATCAATGGTGACATAACCCGAATAGTGTTGAAACCCGACTTGAGGTTGACCCGGCAACCGGATAATTCTGTCCAACAGAGAAGCAGAGGATTCCACTGTGATGATGGTGAAGAAGGAAAAATGAAGCCAAAAAGCTAATGCCATGCTTTTCCCTGATAGAGAAACCATGGTTGAAGTAATAGAAAGTGCAGAGGGAAATTGATGAAAGCTAGCATTATATAAAGAGGAATTTGGTATTTTTCTCCATTTTTTTTTTCATTTTTTGATATGGGAAACTCTCAAGTGAAAGAGATGGTGGAAAAATACAGAAATTTCAGAAAAAAAGTAATAAAATCCTATTTTTGGTTTGTCTGTCTCTAATGAATCTTCTAAAAAAAGAGAAAAAAAAAAGTTATTATGAAAATGTGGGTAATCATGATTAGTGAAAATTATTAATCATTACTAATTGAAAGAAGCATTATGTTCTTTTTTTCAAAACAAAAAAAAATATATGGGTATGATAATTATGTGCCTCTCACCACAAACTTTCAACTTTTCTTATTATTGGAAATTTGTACTATTCGTTTACTTTAGTTTGAATTTTATTAAAATCCATAAACAAGCATGTAATGAAATGTTATCTTTTTCGGGTTATATAAAAAGTCTAATAATTTATTATAAGTCAATTTAGGTAAATACTAAAGTCAACCTAACACCAAAAAAGTTAAAGATTGTCAGTTTAAATCAACTTTTTATCCTATAACCTAGTTTTCAAAGAATCATGAGTTAAAATCAGTATCTCTTTTTTCTTTATACTCAAGCCAATTTTTTCACCAACTCTTTTTTCTTTACTATTCATCATATATATATATGATGAATAGTAAGCATGGGAAGGGAATGGAGACCCATTTGTATATACCGTCCCCGTGTCAATTTCATATTGGTTATTCCCAATATGAAATTACAATTTTATCCATCCTTCGAACCATTTGTACGTATGCAAAAATCTCTCCGAGGAATGGGTCCTAGCTCAGTGGTTCACGGGTCAATTTCACATTGGTTATTTCCAATATAAAATTACAATTTTACCCTTTCTTTGAACCATTTGTGCACACTCTCCATGACAGTGTATGCAAAAATCTCTCCGAGGAATGGGTCCTAGCTCAGTAGTCCACGTGTCAATTTCACATTGGTTATTTCCAATATAAAATTACAATTTTAACCTTCCTTCGAAGCATTTGCATGCATCATAGTGGTGTATGCAAAAGTCTCTCCGGGGGAATGGGTCCTAGCTCAGTAAAGGTGAGTCTTTGCTTACCAGCTATTTCAAGTGGACAAAAACAAGTAGCAAAAAGCATTTTCAAAGGCTTGTTTCACCTTTGATTTGATCTCAGCCCCATCTAAATTCATATTATTTTTCACCATAATTGAGCAATGTCACTCGAAGAATTGTTAAATGGGTCACTTATGTGTGTGTGAGTAGGCGTTCGAGTGGGGCGAGATGGTCAAGAGGTTGAGAAGTCTTGAAATGGAAGCAAAGTTTCACCTTTTTCTTTTTCCAAAAAAAGTCATTGTTTGTAGATTATAGTTTATTACTATACACTACAAAAGCTAGCAACCTTTTTAATTTTTTGAATTCATTAGCTAATAAAAGCTTAATGAATTTGTGTTAGTGTATAGCTCATGTGTGATGAGATGTATGTCACTAGCACTAGGTAATATTGTCGTACAAAAGTAGTTAAAATTTTACTAAAGATGATGCTAACAGCTCAGATTGAAAAGACAAGATATTTTTCATGATAGTGATCTTGATATATTAATATTTCGGTGTAATAACTACTGAAAATGAAAGGAACCGACCTTATTGCGAGTGGGGTAATCCTCTTTGATTATTTTCTGCATCAATGAAAAAACCCGAAATATAATCCTTTGAAAATAACAAAGTGGGGAAATATTAGATAAGGGGTTAGGTCAAAAATACCTTTAGAAATTGGTGTCTTTTTCTTGTTTTCCCAATGTGCAACTTTTCATCAAAAGAAAGCTTTTTCTTTTCTTTGGGTTTATAATGAAGATAGTAATGGACACTATTATATTCAATAGCACATGCCTATCAACAGAAATTGAGGCATTTTATGAATGTATTTTAGTGGGTTGAAAGGACCGAACCTGGAGCGCGTGCTGAGTGCCATAAACTGCGTGAAAGAGACTGCCTTCCAATCTTCTAAAATAGCTATTTTTCAACGACATTCCATCAGAAACATGACAAATATCTGCAAAAAGGTTTCGACTGAAAATATGAGAAGTTCGCTATCTACCAGTCACAATAGCTTAAACAAACCAGTATGGGTATTTATTATTATAATAC
>JAYMTB010001318.1:0-11152 GCA_036897585.1 Francoa sonchifolia
GTTACGAGAAGTAATATTCCGAAGAATATCAACAAACGCATGATTACCAGAGAAACGCCTCACGCCAATGATAATCACTGCCGCACATCCAAGAATGCTGCGATTAGTACTAATGCTAGGGCTCGGACTCGGTATTGGAGTCGGAATCAGAGTCGGGACTGGCGGCGGAGTCAGAGTTGGAGATGGAGGTGGAGTCAGAGTCAGAGTCGGAATTGGAGCCAAAACACGAAAATTCGGATCAAAAAACCTATCTGTTCCAAAAATCACCAAAGATTCATTATCATAGATTGGCGATCCAGTAATTGCAACATCGTTCAACGAGATCGCGCTATAACGTTGAGAGGAAGTAACGAATAACGAATAACCTGTGAGTAGAGTCGGAATCTTGTCACCGAATGAGAGAGATCTGAGATTTTCAGCAGAGAAATTGCTAGGAGAGAGATGACATTGAAGAAGCGATAGAGAAGGTTGACCTGATTCAATGAAGGCGGAATCAGAAGGCGAGAAGATAGTGAAGTATGGAGAATCAGGGAGTAGTGTTTGGTAGCTATGTTCGAGTATTAGCGCCATGGAAATGAAACTTGATTTGTAGAGGACTTGAACGGCGTCAAGAACAGTTTCGGAAGGAAGTGCGGAGGTGATTGAGAGGAGAGAGAGGATGATAAGAGGGAGGAGAAATGGAATCGCCATTAATGAATCTTGAAAAAGGATATTTCAAGATTTGTTTGCAGAGACTCCATTGAAGTGAGGGAAAGGATTTAGAAGATTTTGGCGGGAAGTGATTTACACGTGGCGTGATTATATTAATTTAGGTTTGTTAAGACAGTAAAATGGGCTAACGGCCCTGACCCTGTTCGGCCCGCTAAGGCTCAACCCGGCCCAGCCCATTTGTTATCTTTTAGTAATAAAAAATTAAATAATTCAGGGTTTATTCCTTCCTGTAAAATGGATTAGGGTTTATCGCAATCTCAAAAGAAAGCCGATTCTCCATTGCAAAGCCGAAATTTGGATTCATCAGCCGTCACCGTCGTCGTTGCCGTCGTGCCGGTGTTCAAAACCTTCTTTGCTACGCCGAGATCGAGAGATTACCTGTCATAGTTGGCTGAAGCTTAAAGGTATTTCCTTTATTAGCTTTGAATCGAACGAAAGTGATCTAAATTTGAGTCTATTTTGATCTGATTTTGAAAGATGCTGTTTCATTTCGATGAATATGCGTGGTCGAACTATTGGTAGGTTCATAGTTTTGATCTGGAATATGTATGATGTTTTATTGATTGTAGGTTGTTTTAATTTTGTTTCTTTTAAATGTTTTCACAGAAGAGTTTGGATTTTGAGTAAGGATTATTGTCATGACTTTACTGGAAGTAATTACGAAGGCTTCGGCTAATTTGGAATCACTTGCAACACAATCAGATTACCCAATTGTACTTAACCCAGATGATGTTATTTTCAATTTGAAGCCTAAACTTGAAGTGCCAAATCCAACCTCACTTGTTAGCCCTGTCATTGGATGGCAAGTGTCGAAAACTGACTCTGAACTTATTGAATCGAGCAACAATTTCTTTAAGAAGTTGAAGCGAAAGCTCAAAGACACTAACTATTTTGATAGGGATGAGTTTATTGGGATTTTGAATTCTTTTCTTTTGAAAATTGGTGAGAAAATTGGTGTGAGTGTTGACTCCACTGATAAAGACTATAGTAAGGTAATGATTCAGAAAGTTGGGTCTTTGATGGGTCAAGGTGTTATGGGGTTGGTTTTGGAGGCGTGTGTTGGTTTGGAGATTTGGGAATTGATCGAAACTTTGATTGTTAACAGGCTTATCCAACATTCTCACTATTCAAATTTGATTATTAGTCTTGTGACAAAGAGGAGGTCAGATTTGATTTGTCTTTGTGTCAAGTATGCTTCAAATCTCGGATACTCTGAGTTGCACTGCATCTTGAAGTACTTCCTTTGTCCCACTAAAGATGCTTATAACACTATGGTACTTGTGAGAAAAGAATGGGAGGGTCAAGCCATTTTAGCTATTGAGAAGGCAAGCAATAAGAGTCTCACCGGGAAGAAATCACAAACGGCTAAGGAGGCTGCAATTTTACTTATGGTTGCACATGATGAATTCACAGCTGCAGAGCTTTGTTTGCATTATCTGTTGGCATCATCAAATATTGATGAAGTGGTGTTATCATCTTCAATCAGTAAGTTGAATGGTAAAGAGATTGCTAGTTTGCTTCAGTACCTGGGAAAATGGTTGAGAAAGTACGAGAGGTTTCCTCAAGCTGGCCCATGTCCGGACGCCGCATCTTTGCTAGGTTTAAGAGCTTGTGAGTGGGTTCCTAAGCTAGAAGATGTTGTGAAATTTCTTGGTTTGGTTTTGGACGAGAATTATTCTACCTTATTGTTGCATCCAGAATTTCACGAAGGGTTGCGAGTAATAGCAAGTTCCGTCTCCTCTTTACCTGCAGTAGCAAAATTATGTTGCTCCGTGGCTGTTGTAGTTGAGAAATTGATTACCGAAGTTAAAGACACGTAGAACATGGTCTGTTGATTTTTGTTTGCATGAAAACCCTCATTGTACCATTTACTGAATTAGTTACTATTGTCATTGTTTTGTGGCTCAGCTGAATTAATTTCAAAGTTGTTGAGCAAAATTTTGAAATTGAATACTGAAATTAATTTTGCTTTTGGGTTTTTCTTCTGGATCTTGGTCAGCATTAGTCCTACATTTCATGTCCATTGTTGGTGTCCTATTTTGGCCAACCTTATGTCAGTTTCTTATTCGGGCAGAGTGAAGTCGCTCAGCCAGTTGGTCACCTATCAGAATCAAAGGAGAATTTAGCATGTTTAGCAGGAGTTGACCAGTAATTTATTCTGACAGAAAAGGAACCAACAACAATCACTTTTAGATAAGCAATAAGAGGCTTTGCACATAGAATTTGTCGTCCTTTCAAAGTGTAAAGTGAAATGTTCATAATTTTACTTTGATCCTTCGTCTAATACAGGTCAAATTTAACTCAATCTTAATATTTCCGAATTGAGTTAGATTAAAACTAAAAATCTTACAAAATTTAAAAAATTGTACTCACTTATAAATTTTCAGGATCGGTTCAACGAAGCAATTGGGTTTTGTCCAAGATGTGATATTTCGTGCCCCCATTGTTTCGCATGTTCTATTGAAACATGATATTAGCTCCTAAGTTTAGAGTAGTATCAAGACTTAATATTATTAAGCATATTTATCACTCGCATATTCAATAGGACAAGAAGTTACATATGCAATAACCCTCCATTAATTTAGCCCGATTGATAAGTACTTTTCCGTCGTGATATATTATTTTATATTTATTTCTTCTGTGTTTTCATTTTTCAGAACTATCTAATATTATTATACAAATGATTATACAATTTATACTTATATCCAATTTTTTAAATATTAATCATAGATTCATTTTCAGTAAAATTTTGTATTAATCACTAACAAAAAAAATGTGATAATTGATTAATATAGCAAAACGTAATTAGGTTATAGGTTTTTATAACGTAACAAATCAAAAGGTGCAAAATGCAAATGTGTTACTAATAAAATTTGAATTAATTATATTTTGTATCTCTAATTTCAGTTTACAAAAATCTTATGTAATATATATATTTTTGCATTTACTTTTCTTGTATTATCTATTTTCCGCACATACTCATTGTCTTATTTTTTATTGGTGATTAATCTAAAAAATTTCCGATTTATTCCATTACTTGTTACAAAAATAATTACAAAATAATTTCTCTATAAATTTGAACTAATCACAAGATGAAAAAAAGAGAAAGATAATTAAGTCATAAAACAAAATAAAATACATAAATTTTAAATGAAAAAGAGTAAAATAAAGAAACACCGAATTAGGATTTGCGCTGTGAAGTTAAATTTGATACGATTATGGTCCAATTGAATCCAACAGCATATTCAATATCTAATAGAAGAAGAATTTATCGATCCGACCTGAAAACCCTAACCAATCCAAATTCAATCTCTTGATCTTGAAGCTTCATTGATGTTCTCTTTATGATTTCCATTATAAATTCTCAAAGTTACACGGTCTAATTCCTTCGTGATCTTCATCCTTCAAAACCCTAATTGATACCCTTTTTAAAACCCTAATTATCACGATTTTCAGTTTTAGCTAGGGTTTTATTCGATCAAGCTCAAGAATGGATCATCAATGGCGTCCTGGACCGGTGCAAGGTAATATCTGCCCTATTTGTTCAGTTTGTCACTTTCCGTTTTGTCCACCGCATCATGTGATGAATCAACAACCTAAATTTCCGTCAACTGGATATGATCCGTACGGAGGACGGATGGTTCAGCCGAATTGGCATATGAGCCCTGGTTTTGATAGTGTGTCGTATGGGCAGAATCAGTTTCAGCATGAGTATGGTGGTAATGGGTTTGTGGCTGAAGGTGATAGGAATTTGAAGAGAATGAGAGTTGATGAGGTTGGTTTTGGTTCTGGTTCTGGTTCAGGGGGTTTTGTGGGGGAGAATTATCAGAATTCTGCAATGGTTTCGTTGGAGAATGAGCGAAGGTTAAAGTTGATTCGTGAACATGGTGGTAATTTGGGTGGACTGGCGCAAGGGTTTGATGGGGGGTTTCGTGAATCGAATGAGTATATGCAGGACCGTTTCATTTATGGGGGGAGTTCTGGCAAATTTGATGAATTTCGAGATGTCAGGAGTGATATGGCATTTTCTGCTGTCAATAGGAAACCAATTTTGCATACAGAGGAACATGGTTTTGCCAATGGGCAACAGTATAAGCAGAATAATGGGAATGAGTTTCGCCCAGATAATGATCATGTAAATAAGGTTGGAGATGGTGGTATGGGTGTTGGCCTTCATTCACAGAATGAAAGATTTCAACAATCTCAGTATAGAGTGAATAATATGAATCAACAGCCACAAATGCCTGGGCCTTATCCAATTAGTGAAGTTCCTAATGGGAACTATAATAGTCATAGTGCCCAACAGATTCCTTCTAAAGATTTTATAGCATCAAGGGAATCTCAGTATTCTCATCCACAGCCCCCATTGTCAGGGATGAATGCATCATACTATGACCAGAGAGTTAGACCGACAATGGATAATCCTGATCCTAACCGTCAGCTGTCACAACCATATAGAATGGAGCATTCTACTCAAATGAGACATGATTTCCATTCCCACAACGACTTCAGCGATTCAAGACGGCCATTTGGAGATAGGTTTCCATCGCAAGATGAAAATAGGAGTGTCGCTATGCGTCAAACATTGCCTGGAGTAACTCATTATGGTTCTTTGAATTTGAACGATAATGGAGGTTATTTAGGACACCCAATTGGCAGTGGCAAGGTTTCTGAAAGTATGGGCCGGATGGATACACTGCTGGCATTCAGCGGGCAGCCTCCACTTCCCTCTTCTCCCCCACCACCTCTTCCTTTGGACACACCTGTGCATCCTCTGTCAGAGTTTAAAAGTTATCCGTCACCACCAAAATCATCATCTTCTCTTTTCCCAGTTCTGGTGAATTCCTCAACTATGGCACCTTCGTCATATGTGCCACTTTCTCATACTCCTATTGGCTTTGTCATGGAGGTATGTTGCTTCATTATATAGGTGTCTTCCTGTCATTTGTTTGTAGTTGCATCTGTTTTGTCATTGGGCTCTTCTTTTGAAAGTCTAACACTCATGTATTGCAATTGCTTAAGAGAACTCAGGCCAACAGGACATCATCTAAGCAGTATCTTGGGGAGGTTCAACCATTTCCTCATTCTTTAGAGAAGACAAAAATTATTGCTGCATCCCAATTATTTAAGAAGCCACATCGTAGTACCCGCCCCGATCATTTTGTCATAATTCTTCGAGGACTTCCTGGTAACTTGTTTAATTTATGCTAATTTGGTCATCTAGAGTTCATGGAGATGACATGTTTGGTATTCTGTACACAATGGGAACAACCCACAAGACCAAGCTTGTGATCATATTATGGAAAAATGTACTGAATCTGTTATTTCAGGTAGTGGAAAGAGCTACTTGGCAAAGATGTTACGGGACATTGAAGTTGAAAATGATGGTGATGCTCCAAGAATTCACTCCATGGATGATTATTTTATGACTGAAGTTGAAAAGGTTCAAAAATTTTGTGATATCTAACAGTCTTTTGATTGGCAATATTATGCTTCTTCATGCTTTATAACCTATATTGACTATACCAATTACTTTCTTATGGTTACTCAAAGGTTGAAGAGAGTGATGTTTCGAAATCTTCAAGTTCAGTTAGAGGGAAGAAACTAATTACGAAGAAAGTGATGGAGTATTGTTATGAACCTGAAATGGAGGAGGTAATTTAGCCACCTTAACGAGAACCTGTAAATTATGCTTACAGTATATTGCTTAACATGTATAAGTGTGTTTCTGACTTTACCTTGATGCTATTATGTAATTATTACAGGCTTATCGAGCAAGCATGTTGAAAGCATTTAAAAAGACCCTTGAGGAGGGGGTTTTCAAATTCATAATCGGTATGCATTACTAAATGAAGATTAACATCTTCATATCTTTCATTGATGTTATAGTTCTTTCTTTATAGTCTAGCCCTTTTGGAATCAGAAAGCAATTTGTTGAGATTTCAATTCTTTCTAGATGGGAATTACTTGCATTCTGTGTGAGCTTTTTTGCGCAACTAGTGACATGGTTTCTTTGCTCTGTTGACTTTGAGGCAGTTGCCTCACTCTGCTTTCTGCTTTTACTAATAGTGCCATCCCAAGAGACATTTTTATCCATAATATGTGTCCACACAAATCTATCAGAATTATCGGTTAGTTAGGAAAATGAAGAAGCCTCTCGTTCTTTTAAGAAAACAATTTTTACATCTTAGGCATTAAAATGATAATGAAAAGCAATCTAAAGTTCTTCCAAACATCCTGGCTTGTTACAGCATTAATCATGTTCAATGATCTAGTCTTTCATCGATTTAGTGGTGATGCAGTGCCATGCACTGCCTTCATTTTCACTAACTACGGATGCAGTTTTGTTTGGCAATTGACCCTTTGTTGCTGGTATTTGTGCCTCGTCTTAGTGGATGACCGCAATCTGCGGGTAGCTGATTTTGCTCAATTTTGGGCAATTGCAAAGGTATACCCTCAAATCTCTTTTTCACACCCACTGCAAGTATTTATATTCGTTTTATGTTTCCTTCTGATTAATTAACACTTGAAAAGGTCTGCAGTTCCCCATTTTCACATTTAATCTCTTTGTAGTTGGACGCAAAATTGTAGATTATGTTTAGTGTGCTGAATTCTTTGGTGACCAGCAATGAGTCTTGGAGACTTTTATATTTATTTTCTCTCCAATTTTGACTTTTGGAGTTTATAATTTGGAATTATTTTGTTTTTACCTTTCCTTATTATATTGGCTCCAATATTACATGCAACTTCACAAGTAGATAAATTAAGAAATTACTGATTTCGTTCAGGAGGGACAGAAATATTATAAATGTCTTTCTTAAGGACTCCAACATCCTTAGCCTTGAAATGTTTCTCTTTTTCTGAGTTTGGGATGCTTGGAGCTCTTTATTCTTCTTTCTTTTCTGTGTAAGATGTGCTCATAGTTCCATTGCTGTTACGAGGTTTTTTGTGGGTGCTGTCTTTCTTGTTAACCAAATTCTAATAATAAGGTTCAGAAAGATCCAAATTTGTTGAATATCTCCCACAACGCAATTTCGAGGTTCCTTGCATATTCAGCATGTTTGCCATTATAATTTTGACAAAAGATAGCAAATACTACAGTTCAGGGAGTCGGTGCCTGTTCTTTTATGGCCTGATAATTGTATCATTTCTGCATGGTTGAAAATTCTTTTGGTTGCATCCATGAGTCTGATTTAAAGCATTTCCCCTTTCGGCCCTCTGCTTTTAATGAGATGACTATCATAGTTTGGCTTCCTTGAAAATTCGGTAAACCTGAAATAAATATTTGAGTTGGGTTATTTTTTTATTCAGTTTATTCTCTCTTCCTCTACACGCAGATGTACTACGGTATATGGGTGAAACTTAGGTGCTCTTCCCTAGGTGCATTGCATCAGGTTCTCCCTATGACAACAAACTATGCAAGCAAACCCTGTGAACATTATTAAAACTGAACAATTATAAGAGTAGTGTAGCTGACATATATTATATCTATGCGGTAGTTTTCTTAATTAGGAACGTTACAAAAATCACCTACGGAAATGGCATCTAAGTTTTTCCTTATATTATCATTGTTCTCTCTCTGGGGTTGGCAGATGTCCTTTACTGTTCAGTGTACCAGTTACAAAAGCAATTATGTTTCTATCAGCTACTCTCACATTAATGTTTGAGCCTCACAGACTGGTTATTTCTTGATTTTTTTTTTCGATTCATTTATCTGACAAAATATATGTGTTTAAGGCAAAAATCAAGATTTAAATGGCTAACAAAATTGGTGGTCTCACACATGTAGTGCATATACGTCATTTTTGGCGGTTTTTAACTATGTCATATACTTAATGTAGGACAGTGGCATTCCATAAAGTCAGGGTGAACCAATTTTTTTCTTTAAATTGGAAATTGTGAGACAAGAAACTATTTGTAATTAGTCAAATTATTTTTTCTAGTTATTAATTGGTGGTTGGTAGTGTAAAGATGACATCCTTTTTTTTATGTAAGATTTTTTCAAACTTTTTGTATATTTGATAACCTGTGCCTTGTCCAAGACAATTACTACTTTAGTTTTTCTGTTGATGATACATGTAGTTGCATGTTGTGTTATTTACTTTCTTGTTCGTTCTTTGTTTCTTGGTAGAGATCGGGTTATGAAGTCTACATATTACAAGCTACATATACAGACCCCGCGGTGAGTTTACATATCATTTATGTAATACTTGTTCATAAATTAGTCAAACACCAATATTGGAGTCATCTTTTTGATACGTTTTCAATCACTGTCTATCTAAGTGTTACATCTGTTGTAGATGGATAAAAAAATTTCATACCAAAACGGGATTTGCCAATACTTTCATGTAATTTCAGGGTTGTGCTGCTAGGAATGTGCATTGTTTTACCCAAGATGACATACAAAAGATGGCTATGCAATGGGAAGAAGCTCCATCCTTGTACTTGCAACTGGACGTCAAGGTCTGCTGTTGTTTTAAAGCAACTATTTCTTTGGTTGCAATTAGTTCAAAATCAAAACATCAGGCCACAGGTTCCAAAAGTTTAAACAATGGTTTACATAGAATAAGGAAAATATACACTCTTAAGAAATAAAGTGACCGTAAAACCCTAAGAAATTGTGGACCTTCATTGTGATTTGCTGTTTTTGATACTGTCTTTTTGCTGCCATTCATATGACAGTCATTATTCCATGGAGATGACCTGAAGGAAAGTGGGATTCAAGAGGTAATTAAATTTTACATGTGACTGATACTTGTCTTTACATGGATGCAATAATTCTTTGTTTGATTGCTTAGATATGGTATTGAATTTTAATTGCAAAGATCAAACTGTCATATTTACAGGGCAAAAATTGTTTTAGGGTTTAAATTTGTTAAAGCAATTCCAAATCAGAATTATATTTGTGTTCTTGACATTACTACCAAAAAGTTTGATCTATGTAAATGAAAGGTTAGTGTTTTGATATTTATGGGTCTAATAAGCTTGGCTAGCTAACTATGATTCGGTGTTACGATATAAGGGGAATATTACTTTTGTGCTTCCGGGTGATGGTTTATGCTTTATGCTTTGAGGCATATGCCTATGGTCTTACCCTTACATGATGCCAATTCCATGACCATCTGCATTATTGTATGGGAGATCACTAAAGCTTTTGTGTTAACCTCTCCCGTCGAACCATTTAGTTTGGATTACGAGATATTTTCTTTGATAAGCATTACGTTCATTCATGAAAGAGGAGTGCAAATTTAGTTCATGGGAAGTTTATAAGTGAGAATGAACAATCATGACATGGTAAGGAATTAAATAAAATAACAATGAGCAAATAGCTCCCAAAGCTGTTTGACATGGGAAAATTTTAGATTCTTATTGAATAACACTCACACTGTCCAATATGAATGTCCTCCTTTCCTTATATTTCCATCACAAATTGTAAGTCAACTTACTTTTCTAAACTAGAGGCATTAAATTCTACCTTTTTTACATCACCCTCATTTAATGTGCATACATGTAAGAAATTCTAAAACTAAGGTAATCTTGAGAAAATGATTGTTATATTAAAATGTTCCTACGACACTTCTTGACATTATCTTTTACATTTTCATCAATTTTTTGATCATTATATCTGGTGAAGAAAACCTACACTTCCCATGGCATAGGGAATCTATGAGTCCATTCTGACTAACTTGACTCAACTTCATTTTGCATGAGTCTTCCAGGTAGACATGGATATGGAAGATGGAGATTCTGATGACAGTGTATCTAAAGTGCAGGAAAGAAAGCCTGAAAAAATCATAGCACCACAAGGTGAAGATTATGCATCTGATGGTATGCTTGAACTTTTGGCTTTCAATAAAGTCAGTAGTGGTATGTCTAAGTTTATTAGTTGCTGGTCAATCCTTCTGTTATAAATCCATGCATCCACTTGCAACATGCATTCATTCTTACACAAAAAGAGATGTTCAATTATGGTTATTTGCATGTAGAAAATAGTCTTATCCCTTTGTTTTAAATGCTTAATCAATATATATGTGCCTCAAGCAACTTTTATAGTTGTACTAGGTTTGATTCCAATGCATGCTTGGTTGGGATCATTTAATTTGATTTGAGTAATTGATTAAAACACCATGAAATATATGATTGGATTATAAATAACTTGGTGGATTACTATTTTGTTTTTTCGAATATCCCACTTACAAATCCTTGTATGTCACTAAATCATTGATTTCAAAACCCATTGAATTTCTAAGGGCCAGTTTGGTATTGCTGTAGCTTTTTAAAAACTACTTTTAAAAGTCGCTTTTAGAAATTGCTTGTAAAAGTTTCTTTGAAATGGTGTTTGGTTAAATAAGTAATAAAAGAACCATAAACTTCACCCTAAGCAAGGAAACTGTTTCAAAATATGTTGGCGACATTTCTGTCTTCTGGTTTTAGATGCTAG
>JAYMTB010001319.1:0-11149 GCA_036897585.1 Francoa sonchifolia
AAAGAATTGCCAATGGTGAACCTTCTAACATCATTTCTGCTCAACCCATTACTGAACTTCTCACCAGGTATCAAATTTTCCAAAAATTTTTTGTTTGAAGTATATGTTTTAGTAAAATTTTTGTTGTGAAAACAGTTCAGGAACATCAGGAGGGCAACCAAAAATGATGCCTTCAACAGCAGAAGATTTGGACAGAAAAACTTTTTTTTACAACTTACTTGTTCCAGTAATGAACAAGTAAGAAAGTTTCGATTTTTTTTTTTTTTTTTGAAAGATTTGATATGGAAGAATCAAATTTGGATAGAACAGTAAAAACCCATTTTGAATTTTTTCAGGTATGTGGAAGGATTGGATGAAGGAAAAGGAATGTATTTACTATTCGTTAAGCCAGAAATCACAACTCCATCTGGTTTAATGGCAAGGCCAGTTCTTACAAGTTATTACAAAAGCAGTAATTTCAGAAATAGGCCTTTTAATAAGTATAATATCTACACATCTCCTGATGACACAATTTTATGCTCAGACAGTAAACAAAGTATGTATTGCCAATTACTTTGTGGGTTACTTTTTAGAGACGAAGTTCTAAGGGTTGGTGCAGTTTTCGCATCTGCTTTTCTTCGCGCGATTAAGTTCTTGGAAGATTATTGGGAAGAGATGTGTTTGAATATCAGAACAGGTAATGTGAGCGAATGGATTACTGACCCAGATTGTAGAAAAGCTGTAACTTCCATTTTAATCGAACCCAGATCAGGTTTAGCTGAATTGATTGAGAACTGTTGTGGGGATTCATGGGAAGGGATAATTAAGAAACTTTGGCCTAAAACAAAGTACATTGAAGTTATAGTTACTGGTTCAATGGCTCAGTATATTTCGACTCTTGAATTTTACAGTGGTGGGCTCCCTTTAGTTTCTACTATGTATGCTTCTTCTGAATGCTATTTTGGCATCAATTTTAAGCCTTTATGCAAACCTTCCCAAGTTTCTTATACCCTTTTGCCAAACATGGCTTATTTTGAATTCATCCCGGTCCATAAAACTAATCATCATGATCAATGTGCACCTCATTCTGATATCAGTAATGGGCTAAACAACGATGAGAAGATCCAACTTCAAGCTGTTGATCTTGTCGATGTCAAACTCGGGCATTACTATGAACTTGTTGTCACAACTTTTACAGGTAAATTTAGCCTTAATTTTGCCTTTTTCGATCATTTTATTTTTAATGCTATTAAAGTTTGAATTCGTTTTTTTCAGGGTTGTATAGATATAGAGTTGGGGATATACTTATGGTGACCGGTTTCCACAACAATGCACCACAATTCCGATTCGTGCATAGGCAAAATGTTGTGTTAAGTATCGACACAGATAAGACTAATGAGGATGATTTACTAAATGCAGTGACACAAGCAAAAGTTCGCATAGAAGAGCTCGGGTTTCTACTAACTGATTACACAAGCTACGCAGACACATCTTCAATTCCGGGTCATTACGTGCTATTCTGGGAAGTTAAAATGAAAGGGAGTAATGAAATTCCGAAACTTGATAGCGACATAATGGAAAAATGTTGTTCAAGAGTTGAAGAATTGCTCGATTCGGTATACAGAAGATGCAGAACAAAGGATAAATCAATTGGGGCATTGGAAATAAGAGTAGTGAGAGATGGAACATTTGATGCATTAATGGATTTATTCGTGTCACAAGGCTCATCTGTAAATCAATATAAAACACCAAGATGCATTAAATCTGGTGAAGCAATTCGGATTTTGGAATCCAGATTGGTGGGAAAGTTCTTCAGTAAGAAAAATCCATTTTGGGAGCCATTTAGAATGGAATCTAGTAGTACTAAATAGATTCATGTATGATTTGGCATAGATCCATTCTTAGTTGTTACTGTAATTCTCTTGTTTTTCTTATTTCTGTCTTGTTCTTTCTTTCCTCTCTCACTTGTGTATTCTGAATTTGTATGAAATTTAAGTATTAGATTGTTCTGTCTTTTTTGTTGCTAGAAGAAGTTGCGATTAAAAGGATTTATCTCGGGTAAAATTGGATATTATTTTGGACACAAAATTAGAGTGTAGCCTCACACACGGTGAGTAAAGGGAGCCCGAGAGAGAAACGATTTGGGTTCATTAAGTAAAACTACATCTGGCCTGGACCCTTTGAAAGATATATGAAGTGTCATTTCACTATCATTTTCGAACACGACCGTTTATATATTTCGAAAAAATAATTAATTTAAGACTACGATTGCACTTTTTTATGAAAATTTAAAATAAAGGTCAAAAAATTGAAAAATAATGTGTGGTTGGGGAACAACGGTAATTAAATGCTCAGATGGAATTGCTTGTAAGTATTTGCAAAAGAAGGACAATGGTTTAGAGGAATTATGAAATTGGCCCCAGAAATTGAGGAAGATATCAGATGGGTCCAAAAAATGAAAAGGCTAGAAATAGGCCACGAGTGTGAAGGAAAAAAGGGAAGGGAGACAGATAGAACTGTAGACGCAATGTTATGAAATTTTGTATGGTTTTGTCTGTTGCATTTATGGTGAACCATGTGGTCTTAACCACCTCCCCCCCAGCTCTATCCCTTCTGGTTTCACCTCCTCTCCACCCACCATTTTTTTCGTCGTTTTTCTATGCTAATCTGACATGAGACTTTTAAAATGTAATTTATCTAATTTCGGGTTAATATGCTACTTACACGAGAGGAATACAACGTGAATTGACATATAATATTAAATGGTTGAAGGAGTGAAGGAGTGAAGGAGTGAAGTCATATTTGAGTGAAAATGATTTAAGAGTAGGATTGACGCGATAGTCCAATATTATGTCTAAGATGTTGTCTACATCATTGATTTGAGTCTATAGTCGAACTACATATCTTTTCTTAGCACTACCCGGTGCATAGTTCGAGATGATGCACGTGAATTGATTTGTTATATTGCACGATGAATTTGCAAATGTTTCACTTTAAGAAAAGTGATTTAACAATATGATTACTTGAATGTGGAAACAATATGATTAGAACAACATTAGGTTAAAATGTTGTTACAGGAGAACTGCCCTTTTTCCGTAGCCAGAGAAAAAGAATACCCGGAACTCATTTTGAAATAAATGACTATTTAACAAGATTCATGCACACTGATACATAATATGATCGATGAGTTAACTGACCGATATAATGAAAGAATATGAGTAGGAAAGGGAGACTAGTCAATGAAGATGGTGAGATAGGGAGATAGATAGATAGATAGATATGTGGTTAGCAGATGGAGATGGGGGAATAAATGCAGGGGCTATAGAACAAAGACAAGGCACACGTGTGAAGGATTGATGTTTTGGAGTTTTATCTCTAAATTTGGCAGAGCATGCAAATTAGAGAAGCAAAAGATAAGGTTGATGTAAGCAGTGATAAAGAAAGGACCAAGGACATGGGTCCTTAATGCCTCTCTCCCAATTTATGGACCAGCCTGTATTCCCCTGCCCTGCCTTGCCTTGCCTTGCCTACTGTACGATGAACTCTATTCCTCCCTTTGGGTTAGCCCCATGTTTAATGGGATATGTCTCTTTGCACCCCACACCCTGGTTTTTCCTTTTCGAGTTTGGCACACTACTTAGATATTGTCCCCCAGTCACCCGCTGGCTCGCTGGGTTGTGGGATGATGGATGCTATGCTGGTTTGATATTGGGCCTTGGGTTTCCAAGAAGCGAAGAAAGAAAAAAAGAAAAAAAGGCCAATTGTAATAGTCATATTAATGTGAAATACAATTCTTAATCGAGGAAGATTACAGTAGAAACGATCAAATGAGAGGGGTGGTGTGTTTGCTAATTACAATTTGTTCCTCCGTATTGAACTTCTGTTCGGCCTTATATTTATACTTACGTGCGTAATATAGAAAAATGCAGAAATTTACTACACTTAAAACTGTAAGTAACCAATACAAATAATCAAATCTTCCGGTATTTATGTTTTGTGATAGCCAGGATTCCTGCATTTTCTCCGGCTTTGCTGTGACAGAGTTGATTATGCTGTTTAATATTGTTGCTCCGAAGCAACCTAATCCACCGGCTAAGGCTGCATAGGCAGAACCTATGCTTCTCATGGCATCAGGAGCTTCTTCGTAGAGGAATTCCAGTAATCCCACAATGCAAAATACTTCGGCTATGCCAATCAGGCAGTATTGGATTAATAACCAGTAGGCACTTAGGTCCGGCATTGAAGTTAAGAAATTAGCTTCAAATCCGTGATTTATTGCGTAATGTCTTCGGTATCTTTCAAAAATCCCGGCCCATGCTACTGATAGGATTGAAACTGCCAGACCAATGCCTACCCTTTGAAGCTGAGATGCGCCATGAGGATGACCAGTGATGCGTCGGAATAGTGGTACTAATAATGAGTAGTAGATAGATAGTAAAAGAAATATGCTTAGGCCAGGAAATACAGGCATGCATGTAATGGGGAGTTTCAGACGACCTATGTGGGTGTTGAGAGTATATGCTTGCTGTACTGAGAGAGTCAGATACTCGGTTAAGATAAGATTGAGTATTATTGTGCAAGCTGGTATCGGAATAAGTTTCAAAAGAATCTTTACTTCCTCTACTTGAGTGACAGTGCAAAGCCTCCAAGGACTAGGATCAGCACTGTCCTCTTTCAATTGCAAAGCTGCTTTGTCCAAACACCTGTGGGCGCCAAAAAGCATATCATATGATTAAACAATTACTCTTCCTGACGTGCTTTTTCAGTTGAGTAATAACAATCGAAGATGAAAATGCAATACCTGAAATCGTTGGTGTGAGCTATCTTCCGACTGCCTTTTATAGCAGATTGTTTGCCTGGAACCTCATAAAGGCCTATGAAATCACTACTAGAAAAGGAAGCATTTCTCTTCCGAAATGCAGCAACGAGGACTTGGGCAACCCGTGTCAGAGGGCTGCCTCCTGGCAACCTATGCCTGTATAAAGGAGTACCAACAAAAAATACTATGTTTGATATGCCCATAGCTAAGGCAAGTGACCCAAAGGCAGAACCCCATCCACGTTTCATTTGAATGTAAACTACCGCAGTGAAGGCCACTATGGCACCAGTAGTGACAGAAAGATAAAAGAAGTTGAAAAATCTGTCTAGATGAGACTTGTAATCTTTACTTCTTTCATCAAATTGATCAGCTCCAAACGAAGAAACACAGGGCCTTATGCCTGCAGCTCCAAATCCAGTCACATAAAGGACAGTATTGAGGTACAGCATCTGCCAAGGTTTTGCAGGCTCACAGTTACCCAATAGCAGGGATAATTGAGTACATTGATCTTGGTTTGGTATGAAAATGTCCATCGTGGCACATAGAGTTATTCCTGTTAAACCCTCCAAAATAGAAATTTGAAAAGGTAAGGGATGTGCTCACTATCAGTGATTCAATCAACCTAGCACCCATTGAATTAATTTACAGCCATCAATAATAATCATTGAATAAAATTAAAGTTGTATCATGCTTTCTCACCCCAAGATAGATAGTCGTGAAAATTGCTATAGTCCAATATCGACCAAGATAAGCGTCAGCTAGAAAACCCCCAAGGACAGAGGATACCTGTGATATCCCTAAAAAATTGTTCACTGCATTTGATGAACTAGCAAAGGGTCTATGCATGACATATAGCATAAAGGCCACCATATTAACTGATAGACCAAAATAAGCCATTCTCTCCGCCATTTCATTCCCTGGACATAAAAAGAATCAAGCTCACTATCTTATAGTCAAATCTCAAAATGCTTTGGTGAACACAGCAATTGAAAATTCCAATTCTATTTCTTAATTCCTCATCCTAAGCAACCAAACAAAAGCCAACGAAAAATAGAAACTTGCATTACACATAAGTATTTGATTACCGAAAATGAAGAAGGCTGCAATCCAGCCACCTGTCTTGGACAGATCAGGAATAGGTTTCCCATGGATATTAACTGGCGTGGTTCCTCCAGTATAACCACGTCCAAACGCCATTCTCCTATCATCTGACTCAATGAAGTAGATTCCAAGCTTCTTTCTGCGTATAGAGTCAGAAGTTCCACCCAAAGTAACAGGTGTCTCAGACACAACAACTTCAGGTGACTTGATTTCTCTGGTACCCATCCTCCAAATTCCCTGAAATATCAGAAATATACACAGTGAAAATCAAGATAAATTTATGGCCCATTAAAACAATGATATGAACTGTTCTCACCTAACCAAAAAAAACCCAATTCAAGCCTAAATGATCCTCAATTTGGGAAAACAATAAAAATTCTAAGCCTATACTCACTATAATTTAGAACTCACAAAAGCTAAGCTGCTAAATTCTGATAGGTAACACAAAATGCATGACCACTCACATTCTCAAACAATGAAATTTTTTCCCTGTAGTCACAATCATTTCAATTAGCAATAAATGAATCAAAACGCATATTCCTGTTGATAAGAACAACTCACATTCACATACCTTTGAATCTACACTCACACTACTATACAAGTAAACCTAATCCTTTTCAATACCTTTACCCATAAAAATCCTTTCAATACAGTTGAAAATCAGCAATAGTATTAAAGATGATTCAACTAACACATGACTGAGTAAATATCGATTAGATCTAAAGGAACAAACGCAATAAATGTATAAATTAGATTAGAAAAAAGAACCAGAGAGAGGGACCAGCATTAATGGAGCAATAAGATCGAGGAATTGGCATTAATGGCTACCTGTTTCGGAGTTTGAATTTACATCGAATGCCATTGATTAAAGCTTCCATAAACAGTGCATATACGACTCCACTCCGTACTCTGAAGCTCTCTCCGTCCGCCATGGAAGCTATTGGTTCCGTTTACAGGAGCCATTTTCCTATAATTGAGTTAATGGGCTATATGGGCCGTATTTTGGGCCTTTGGACCCTAATTAGTTAATGGGCCGTGTTTATAGACCAAATATTCATATAAGTTAATGGGCCATTTGTGCTGTGTTATGGGCCAATTCTTTTTGTTTTTGGGTCGGGCGGGGATACTTGTACGGGTCAATACCGGAGATCCATATAATGAAGCTGATGGAGAGGTGAGAAGAATTAGGGCGGGGAGACGAACGCAGCTCCATCTGTGCCGACGACGAATCTTTCCGGTGCCGTTGATATTCTTGTTCGTCTGTTCTTTTGCTGAGGAAAGAAGATCGAGAAATTGTTAAAGGTTTGAATTTTGGTTTTTGCGTTTTGGCAAAACCCTAATTAGTGAAGTGCGAATTGCTTTGAGTGTTTGATATGATGGTTTAGTTGGAAGGAAATTAGTTTTTGTTTTGTTGCTTCTTTGTTGGGTGGTTTGTTTTTGATTGTTTGTGAATACAGATTTGGTGATTTGTGAGTTGAGTGAGATAATGGATGGTGTTAATGAAGAAAGGTTATAAACCGCCGACTGAATTTGAAGAAGTTGGGAATGAATCGCTGCTAGATATTAGTCTGACTGATTCTCAAGAGCTTTGGCTTATTCAATGGCCTCATAATCATGTAAGATGATCATCAATTGCAGTTTTTTTCCTTTTGAGTAAATTATAAGCTGATATTGTTAATGGCATCAATCTTAAAACTTGTATGAGTTACATTCTAACACTTTTGCTGCTGGAAACTTTTTAGCTGAATGTTAGTGGAATTATTGTCTCATTGTCATCTCGGACATTTATTGAGAAATTAGTGTTCTATGGATATTGCAGCCTCCAGATTTTGATGGGAAAGAATTGTCGCTCATGCTTAATCACGATGGACAGCTGGGCAGTTTTGAAGGTTTATCTGGTAAATGTCTTCTTTAGTGATGCATATGAAAACTTGGTAGTAATACTTGTCCTTGATTGTGTTAATGTGGATGTTCTGTTACTTATTGGCAGGAAAATCATATGATGTTGTTAGCTTTGCAGCTCAAGAGCCAGACGCAACAGTATTTGTATCTTCTGCCTCAGAGTCAAAAATTGGGATGCATTTTAGGAGATTTCTTTGTTTAAGATTGTATCATGAGAAGAGTTTATCTGGTATATAATGATTGTCAATTCACTTATTTATCTAGTCATTTGAATCCTTTTGAATGTTGGTTCGGTGGGAATATTACACTTAAGGACTTACAATTATATCTGCAGTTGGGAAGATTTCACGGCGAGTTTCTCTTGTCCATTACCCAGAGCCTAATGAACTTATAAAACCCGAAGCTGACAATTTGAAACAAATGTATCAGAGATCTGGCGCAACTACATTGACAAACTCTTCTCATCATTTGATGACTCCTATGGGAAGTTCTAAGCTGAGAAATTCAGGATCACCAAGTAAACATGCATCCTCTTCACGTAGTGGTAGACATAAGAGTTCTTTTATAACCGGAGGTGGTGAGCCATCAAAATCTTCAAAGAGAAGGCATATCCGGGAAGCCAGTGGGTCCATGGACCGCTCTGCTAAAGACTCGGGACGAGGTCATAGTACAGTTACTTCAGGATTGTTGGAGCACTCTAGAGAAATTAAGAAAGCGAAGAGTTAGCCGCCCACCTCCTCCTCCCAACCTATGTAATAGTTCTCTTCTTGGTGATTTGCCAATTGAGTTGTATGGCGACATATGAAGTAATGTCTCTCTTGTTATCTTCTACCCTAAATACTTATCCAATGCGTCTTCCTGGCGTGAGGAGTCATATTTAGATAATATAGAGCAAGTGTTGTGACAAAAAAATTTGCTCCGTTTTTCTTATACAATATCAATTTTGGCCTCTGTATATGATGTTGCTTTAGTTATAACCATGATGATTTGAACAGCTAATAACAAATACTACTGATCAAAGTCCATTGTTGTAGCCTGTATGATCCCGAGACTAGAAGGAAATAAGTCTTCATATTTGTCTAAATAATGGTGTTTAAAATGGATCTTTTGACAGATCATTATCTTTAATTTCCCGAACTCTGTAGATTTGCTATCTTTATTCTTGCTTCCTGAACTAACCAAAATAGCAAATGTAAGTTATGAACCTCTTCCTAGGGCAAAAGACACAACAAAATGCACTCTAACCTCAGTGTTCTCATGGTGGTCACGCCCAGTGAAGCATGTCAACAAAGTAACATCAATTTGGTACAATTTTAAGAAGCTCTATGTCAAACAGTAGAGTCTTGTCTATGAGCCCTTGGTTCTTCAGCACAAAACTTAAGGCTCTTTGGTCCTGTGAAACACATCGGATTCCCTCTTTAGATTGATAGTAACTATGATAGAAGCAACCCGAAAGACAATAGAGTATTACCGAAAAAGTCGTTGGTCTTGGGCCACTCTTGTTATAGTCATAATCAGGATATCCCAGTTCTGGGGGCACTATGATCCTGCATCATATAGGAACATTGTGAAATTTGCATGCATATATTGTAGTAAATTGTGGGCAAGACCATCCAAATTTTCTGACCAAGCTAAACACAAGAAGTATCCAAAAATTATTTGCAAGCCAAAGAGCTTACATTTTCTCCAAAAGTATATTGGAGGAGTCAGAGTGTAGCAATAGATAAGATAGTGTTATGACAGGATTGTGACAAATAAACATTGCTCCTCAAGCATCCAGTTCCATGGTCTGGTTGCTAGATTTGGTTCACATAATACTTTCTTGGTGCAAATAAATCTTAGATCATGCACTTCAACTGACAACCATTCATGCTTATTTTTTTAGTCTCCTTTATCTATTTCATCATTGTATACATGATGTGTGTGGAGGACTGCCTGTTTATGAACATGAGAATGTAAACATGCATGTGCACAGTATGTTAAAAAGGCTATATCTTTCACCAAAGCAGATACAGAACCTTCTAATGCCACCAAGAGCCATGCCTGAAACAGCTTCCTCGAAAGCTGGTATTACCTGAAATTTCAAGAAAAATGCAGTAAGCAATGGAACTACGAAAGCAACAAAGTACAAAATAGATAACCAATTTCCTCTCCTTCCAACTGAATTCCAATCTTTGAGGTAACATAGGAGCACTTATTCCATTCTTTTCTATATAGGCTGTAAGAATATCATTGCTGAAGTGGAATACAATAAACTTCTCACCTCTTGTGCTCCAATCCTAAATTTATAAAATTCCTTATCATCACCCTGCATATTGAGAGACCATCAAACATAGTCTTTTAATCAAGATTAGAAAATGTCATGAAAAAAGATCAACAGCATTTCATACCACGAAGGAACCACCCTTTGTCTTGTTTCGAGCTTCAAAGATGCGGCCATAGTATCCTATCGTGTATCCATCCCAATCAACCTGTGCATATTTTATGATCGTCTTTCACTACTCCAACTTGGAAACAAGACAGGTATCAATTGACTTGCAAGGACATAGTCTTTTATGTTCTAGATATTCCAGCTACTTTTTTTTCAGTTTTCATATTTCTTGTATGTGATTAGAATATCACTTGCCCACATTCCTAAACGCACATCCCAAGTATAAGAGAACCTAGATTTGCAACCATTTATTATTCTGTTCAAACTATCCAAATTCTGAAAAAAAAAATTGATGATAATTGAAATAGATCTTCTTAGGTTGTTATATCTAAGAAGAATTTACACCAAACTATAGCACCACACATATGAAAGATGAATAGGATTACCACTACTGTCTCTCCTGTCTTTGGTTTAGGGCCATCTCCAGTTCGCAGATCCTGCACTCTTATATATATGTAGTTAAAACAAAAACCGCAAAACTTAGTCATTGTGCATGTATTAGATATGCACGGAGATTTTATAAATGCACTTTTTAGTAGGTAACCTTATACTGAAGACCAGATTCTGTTTCCACGTAGTCTGGATATCGCATTTTTGTCTTGCCATAATCTTTCCCCCTCAGTGCTGGCACTGTACGTCCAAACATAGTGCCAGCAGCAAATCAATACAAGTTTAGTACGAATCAATTGTTACAGGGAATAAAGAACAATTTACAGCACAGAATATGGAAAAGCATGTGAAATTGTGTGGAAAATTTTGACATTGTGGAAGAAAACAGATTGTCGGAAATTACTGTCAGCAAATTCCGACGCAGTAGCAATTCCATCAGTCGAAGCATTCAGCAGGACTCCAGCTAGTAGTCCAACAGATGAGATCATGACTACTCTCCGTCCAAAGAACTGTCTACAGCTACCTCT
>JAYMTB010001320.1:0-11134 GCA_036897585.1 Francoa sonchifolia
TGGAACCACAAATGTCACACTGCCAGACATCCTGAAAAGATTCCTAATGTGAGAAAAACACGGAAAGGGCCAAAAACTGAAAGTATAATACACAGATTTGTGTGTGTGTGGGTATGCAATAAATAAGGTTGTAGAATACAAGACAACGCAAACTGAGAACTAAATAAGAGAGATGTCTATGAACTTAGGGATAGTTGTGACTTTACTTAAAGAAAAGAACATTATGTTTTGAAAGGTTAAAATAAACCAACAGCCGAAAACTGACCATAGCTGCCTGAGGGAAAACACCTAGGGCATGTTGTCCCACATTATCATATAATGATAAGCACCACCTTTTCTTTGCCCGAGGTGAATAATACTCCACCACAAATTTCCTCCAATAGGCAATAGCATTATCCTATGAAAGCAATAAAGCTATAATTAAGCTTTGAGGACAGCTGAGTCGACAAATAAACTAAAATCATCAGTCTTAGCGTATGAATGTCAGAGAAAACTTACTTCGATCATATTTCATAAGAGTGAGATGTGTGTGTGTGTGTGTGTGAGTGAGAGAGAGAGAGAGAGAGAGAATGTACAAGAAAATTAAACAGTCAACTCACAGCTGGCCTTTGCCGCTGATGATACAGATATTGCATCAGTCGCCGAGCACATACTCCGCCATCATAAGGGCGCTTAATGGCAGGTGTTGGTTGCATGCTCTGTTGTTGTAACTGTTGCCTCAACTGCATCTGGTGCTGCTGTTTTTGTTGTTGTTGCTGCTGCAGCAGATGAGCTCTCTGCCACTGCGGCATAGACTGGAGAAGCTGCTGTTGCTGCTGCTGCCTTAGTCTCTGCTGCTGAATCATTGCCTGTAACTGTGGATTACGGCCCTGCAATTGCATGGACTCCTGTCTCTGCAGCAGCTGTTGCAACACTAACTGCTGCAGATTACCCTCCTGCTTGTTATCCAGTCGTGGTTTCTTCAGCACATGGGATGGATCAGCAGGGTCCTGAGAGAATGAGCCTGCAACACGATGGCCAATTGCAAAGGGACTTTGGCCAGGTTTTGATGAGGAAAAAGAAGTAGCACTGGAAACCCCTTGCTGATTTAGATGCTCCTGACTTGCTGGCACTTGCTGGCCACCATGGTCCTGCTGAGAACCGTCCATAACAGATGAACCAGAAAGGCTTATATTATTTGATGAAAACGACATGGGTGATGCAGGTAGGCACATGTAGGAGTCAGTATTGATGCTTGCACTTCTCTGTAAATGAGGCCCTCCTGAAAGTGCCGAATTTGCATCTGTCACCAATGAGCTCTCCCCAACACTCGGTCCTGAGTTTGCCACACTGTTCAACACTGCATTGTTAATGTCCCCAGAAACAAGACCCAGATTTGAGCGCCCTGCTCCAGGTATCGAATTAGATAAATTTCCAAAAGATGAACTCATGTGAGAGCCAACAATAGCCTGTGACTGCCCTTCTCCTTGGAAGAAAATCCCAGAACTCGGGGAAGACTGAGATAATCCTCCTGCAACCCGAGAAGGTGCCATTGGAGGCAACGCCCCGTGGTGGCCAGAATCTAAGTAGCTCTTGAGAGCCAGTCCAAACTAATATTAAAAGCAATAACCGGCTGAACCAGCTTAATATACTACAATGATGAAGGCCATACAAAGAACCAGAAAAGATAGCTTACATACAAAAGAACCTGAGCTTCCCTAAGCACTGATAGAAAATCTGAACCTCTTGTCAAGAATTACACTGAAAAATATAAAATAATTGCAAATCTTTGATTCCAATAAGTGTGCTAAACTGTCAAATTATCTGGGACAATCTACACAGCACTCAGCAGACAAAAAATTTAAAATAAACAAAACATTGTCAGTAGAATAACATCAGCAGTATGAATTCTATCCCACTCGTATACGTAGCATTAAAAACTGAAAGGAGACAAAACACTCCCAATATATTATCCCCTTTAATTTTGAAAAAGACACTCAAATTACACCCACAAAAACCTAATTTTCTACTTAGCTCTAACTCAAAACAGGACCTTGAATAGAGTTCATAAAATCCAAATTCCTCCACATTAAAAGTCCAATAGTGATCAAATCAAACCAAGATTCGACGAAATCAAAACAATGCCCCAAATAATATTCATAAAAGAACTCGATCGAACTCAATACTTACTGAAATTAGAAAGATGTTGCCAAAAATCACAAAGAATAACAAAACAAGCACGAAATTAACAACTTCATAATTCAAAATCGAAGCTAAAAGAACCAAACCTAAATATCTATGCAAGATAATAAAATCTTCAACTTCAGCAGTCGCACAGTTCATCAAACAAATCCAATACACATAAATTCACAACACGAGAACAATAAGCATGAAAAATCAAAGATAAATGAAGAAAAATCATTACCTGGAAATCAATCATGAAGCTCGGATTACGTTTGTCGATAAATTAAGAAACAGAAAATCAAAGCGAAAGTTGCATTGCAGCTCATTTTATACCTAGCGGGAATTAAAGAGACGGAGAAACCGGCTGGACTGGTTATGAGCTATGGGCTACGGGCTATAACCGGCAAAAAAGTAGGACACGTGTCTATAAAGTAATGAGGAAACGTAGTCGGTGATAGAATGGCGAGGCGTGTGGATTTGTTGGAGACGTGGTATGATCTGAATCGTTGATCTTGAAACTATGTACGATTGATATTTGATGATAGGTATCCGTGGGAGTGGATTTACTGCGGCAACATTTCTTCAGCTATGTGTAACCAATCATATGTGAAATTCTTTATTACACCACACGGGACCCACTTTAAAATTAAAATTATAGATAAAATAAAAAATTGGATTTTGTAAAATTTCACTCTTTCGGAAGAACAGGAAGACAATGAGCAGTTGTTTATCTCTCACTCCGTTACATCCTTCAAAAATTCGTCCCCAATTTTGCGCCAGCAGGAGGAGGAGAATCTTCACAATCAGTAGGAAAACGAAACTGCAACGAATCTATGCTCGTCTTGAAAAATCAGATCAACAACAGCTGAATCTCTCTGTTCTTCGATTTACTCTCGGTAATTTCCTCACTTGATGCTTGTGATTTGATGGCGGAATGGGTTTCTGTTTGTTTCTGAAAATGTTGTGATTTTGTGCTGGGGATTTTTAGGCATTCCTGGGTTAGACGAATCGTACTTACCTAGATGGATTTGATATGGATTCGGCTCACTTTTGCTGTTGAATCACTTTTTTGGTTCGAATATCAACGAAGCACAGTTTGTAAGCCCTAATTTCGTTTATTCTGAGACAAATTATGTTGGATTTTGAAATACTTATATTGTCATTGAATTAGGGTTTTATTTTTCTGTAGAGGACGGAGGCATTGGGTGTTTCTTTAGCTGCATTTTCGATTTCACTTCCGTATCTTGGAAAATTTCTGGAGGTAATTTCCTGTGCTTGGGTATTGGGGTGCTTTACTTTGATTGATATGCATTGTTGAATTTTAAACTTTAGAACAATTCTTCTAAGCGTCAAAGAGTTATGTTGATGCAGGGTGCTACTCGGGTTGATCAAACAAGTCTCCCAGAAGGCATGGAACAAATTTTTGTCATGTCACAAAACATTTCGGATACACGAAAGGAGGATTTGGCTTGGGCGACATACATCTTACTTCGCAACACAAATGCTGTAGCTGTGGTAGATCTGGCAAAATCTATTATTTATTTAATTGAGGAAATGACATGATATGCTGCAGTGTTGATAAAAATTAGATTGGTTGTCACTATAGAAGTGTAACTTTGTGTCAATTTCCAGATTATATCAGTTAAAGGTGAATTATGTGTACGAGGCTACTGGAAGACACCGGAAGGTGTATCAAAAGCTCACATACTTGATTGGTTTCGGGAACAGATTGAAAAGATTGGCCTTTCTGATTTGAAAGACACCCTCTATTTTCCTCAGAGTACAGGTAAACTAATTGGATTGATCTGTGGTAATTAATGGACACAGAAACTCACATATATAATGATCTTAAGGATGTTAGAACTCTACTTCTACATAGGCTACAACAGGGAAGGTTAACAAATCTAATTAACTCATCAACTCTGAATATTTATGTGTTATCCATTCATCATTTCTTGTCTAATCTGTCTGAGAAAGTGCCCCTCGAAATTTTGCGAATGATGAAACTTTTATGCTTTTATGTGGTTTTGTTATTAATGGTGCACAAACTATAGTGCTTGCCCCTGAATTGAGTTCTGTGATTGATGGATCTCTTTGTTTTTGTTAGATTGATATGTTTTCATTTCTACAGACACGATAAATTAGGGAAGTTCCTGTCAAACGCTTGGACATATATGACACCATGTAGGAAGCTCTAAAGATCATGTACATAAAGTTGATTACTTTCTTCAATTGTTAGGAGACATCTTAAAAAGTATTCAGATGTGCGCAGCACCTGTACATACTAATCATATTTAGATCTGATTCTGTTTTGTAGATACTAGAATTAGCTCATTACTGTTAAGGTTGGAAAGGAAACCACACGAGAGCTATCAACATCACTGGGTAGCATTAGTTTCTAGAGTTTTCTTAAGAAAAGAAAAATTGAAAAGTGGTAGAGCAAAGAACCCCAAATCCCTGATATGTCCGATGAGATGCTGTCATCATCCACATATAGCTCTGTATTATGTCCTTGTAAGTGTAAAAAGGAAATGTTTAATCTAGGAGCGCATTCATAATCATAATCAAGGAATTGTGGTTTCTGTTGTGTTGATTTTTACGAAAGAGTTTGTATTCCAAATGCGACCTTATGTGTGTTTTGCTTGATAGAAAATGGTGTCTGCTTATGTGCTAAAGTTTGAGGATTACTTATGACATAGAAATGAAATTGTTGATCAAGCATTGTTAAACCAGATCGTTGCCTGTAATATAACTACATGAATATGAATGGCTGATCAATGTTTCAGATTCTGAACTTTGGAAGATCCTCCCAAAGGAGACGCGTTCTCTCCTAGTACTACCAGTGCAAGCTAATGCGGTGGATGAGAAAAGTGAAGGGTTTGTCCTGTTGGCTTCCAGCGTGAGTTATGCTTACAGTGACAAGGATAGAGCCTGGATAGGTGCTGTTACAAACAAATTCAGAGGCATGTGACATATTTCTTACCCGTATAGACTCATCTTTGACATGTAAGTTCTTCCACAATTTTGAGTGGGAAGGCTGTGATCTTCTTCTTCTTTGTATGTGCTTGCCAGAGACACTGCTTGGTTGAGCAGGGGCAGTTGTAATATAGGTAAATGTTCAATAACCTGTCATTCTTACTTTGTAATTCCATTTTAAGATACTTTATAACTTAATCAAGTTTGAAAAACTTAATATAGGAAAGTTGATAATGTGGTCTTCGGGATAGACATGTTATTCGATTTCGTGTCTCAATCTTTCTTTCTTGTAAGGTCCGACAAAGCTTAGGGTTATGGTTGGCAATTTGGACTGCGTATGGTGATATGAAGATAAGGCATTCGGAGATCTGCTCAAAGCTTTGATTCAGTTTTATATTCTAGTCAACTTTCCTCTCAAACTCAGAAAAATTATGGTACAAATGGAATGCTATATTTTGGTTGTATATAATCACAAAGATTGGGAAATTTCATAATAATGAGATCTTGCATTGAACTTAAGTGGCGTGTGTACTATATTAGATTTTCTAAAACCTTAATCCAAGCTATCCAAAAGATAGGCATATCTGTTTTCCAAAATTAACTAAAACAAAGGATAGCAAATATGAAAATTATTGGGAATAGTTATATAGGTACACAGAAGTAATTATCACCAGAAAAAGACATAAATATCCAACTATCATTATCCCTTCCATCAACTTTTTTAAATTAAAATGCAATTATTTTAATTTAATTATCAAACAATTATAGAAAACCTTCAGTAATATTGTATTAACCGATTTAATCATTTGAAAACGAAAACACTAGAAAAATAAAACCAAACAGAAAGGATTGACGCTACCCCGTGCCTTAACTTTGACACTAAAAGAAAAAATTAATTGCGTGCAAACAGAGCATCGTGCTTCAGCATCACATTTCTCACTAAATGTCATCTTTTACTACTCAGTAGAGGGTGTGTTAGAGCACACAAAAATTTGGGCAGTAAAAAGAGTATACTATAGCACATGGTATGAAGTCATTTTCTATGGCCCTTCTCACCTTTTTGTTTTATTATTTTCAAATATTTGGTACCATATAAATTGAATATGTTCCCATTATCACTTAAATATTTAAATTTATATATTTGTATTTATTCATACACAAGTTATTAAATTGACCTTACTGCCACCACGGGCTATAATATTCTTCAATTACTCCCCTTTTGTCGGTATTATTTTTGGTACAATTAAAAAATCAACAATTATTCCTTTATTTAAAATGTGTAATAAATCAATAGCCTCCACGCTTACGGTTGCCGGCGTAGTTGGTCGAAATTATGCCAAATTTAATTCATAATTAATTTATTATCTATACAAATATATAGACATGAAAAATTAAAATTTTATAGCAGTAAAGAAAATTCTAAGCTATGTGCCATAATTTTATTCTCTAGATGATCCAACGATCAAGGAACTGCCACGTACTGAGGGTCACCACGTGTTTCTTTCCAGATTGTCGGTGCCTCGTAATAAGTAGTAGAGCATACGCGATACTACTATCGACACGTGTCCTATAAAGCTACTTTGTATATTTCCGTAATTATCATTTTTCTTTTTTCAACTGTTCTGCCACATATTTTACACCAATTTTTAGCGTGTTTGTTTAATTAATTTTTGGGAAACCCTAATTTACTTTTCAATAGAAATTGACCCAGTAGGTTGAAAAGACAATTCTGCCCCTCTATTTGGTAGCTTCGTGCTTTCTAGTTTGTTCTAAGGTTATGTCAGAAAGATTAGGAAGCAAGTTTGGAATGCATTCATAAAGAGGAAAGGCATTTCAAGTGTATACGCAAAGCATTGTAAGTTCTCCAAAAAAATAAAATTTTAAAATTAAAAATTAAAATCACACGTGCCACAAACAAAAACGTGTGACGGTTAATCAAACGCGGATTTCATCGTATTACCATTCAACCAACCAAACAAACAATCTAAAACCAAACTGCCACGTGTATACTCTGAAAAGACGACAATGATTGAAAACCACATCATTTCCCCAAAATACCCTCCATACGGACACACCTCTTTCCTAAAATTACAATAATACCCAAAACGATTTCCTTCCTCCCAATATTACCATGAATAGTGATATTTGTACTTTAAAACTAACGAAATTATTAATTTTTTTTATTTAATAATTTAATACTTATTGTGAAGTCAAAACAGCTTAGTTAGCTGGCCACTCGTTTTTATATTAATTTCCACTTTCTTTCCTCTTCCTCTCCTCAAATTTTCTCACACAAATGGCAGAGGATTCCATTTTCTTCCAGTTTGATTGATTCTTTGTTGATTTTCCTTTTTTAGTAGAAATCAGAATCTTTCTCATTTATTTTGATCTTATTTCTTCCAATTTTTGCCTGTCTTTTTGCTGTTGTTGATTCTGTGAGGAGATCTGAGGCGTTTCTTTTTAAAAGCTTGAGCTCCGGCGAGTTCTGACTTTTCGGCTACTAATCGGTGGTTTGGAAGTAATGCTGCGGTGAGAAGGTTGTGGAAGAGAGGATTGATGAGTTTTGAGATAGATCGGGGAGTTTAGAAGGCAGTTGAGATCTGAATCTTCTTTTACGGTGAATGAGGATGGGGGGAAAGAGTAAACCGACAGGATTTTCGCCGGCGAACAGCGGATCAGGCGGTGGAGGGAGTGAAGAGTGGGAGGTTAGACCGGGAGGAATGTTGGTACAAAAACGGACTACGGAATCGGATCGGAATATAGTTCCAGCACCGACAATTAGGGTTAGGGTTAAACATGGAGGAATTTATCACGAAATTAGTATTAGTTCGCAAGCTACATTTGGTAAATTGATGATGCCTTTAAACTGTTTGATGAAATGCGTCAATGAATAGTGAATTGATTTTATTTTTATGTGGTTTAATTGCAGGGGAATTGAAGAAAATGTTAACAGGACCAACTAGATTGCATCATCAGGATCAGAAGCTGATTTTCAAGGATAAGGAAAGGGATTCCACGGCATTTCTTGATGTTGCTGGAGTGAAGGATCGGTCGAAAATTGTGTTGGTTGAAGATGCCATTAGTCAGGAAAAGCGGTTTCTGGAGATGCGAAGGAATGCAAAAATGGAGAAAGCTTCGAAATCTATCTCGGAAATTAGCTTGGAAATTGATAGGCTTGCTGGCCAGGTATTGCTCAGAAATTTACTAGAACGAACTTGTTAGTTAACCTGGATCATTTCAAATAGTATTATATTAATTTTGTAGGTGTCGGCTCTTGAATCAATAATTAGCAAAGGTGGGAAAGTTGTTGAAACAAATGTATTGAATTTGATTGAGATGTTGATGAATCAATTGCTTAAATTGGATGGAGTTATTGCTGATGGTGATGTGAAATTGCAAAGGAAAATGCAGGTATAAAGTTTATATGAATCTATTAGAATTGTTTCTGTTCTTGTTTCGCTTATAAGATTAATTCGTTTCAAAGGTAAGAAGAGTGCAAAAGTATGTCGAAACTTTGGACATGTTGAAGATCAAGAACAATATGATTATCAGCAATGGAAATCAAACACCAATTCAGAATCAACACTGGCATTCAAATGGGCAAAAACTTAAACCAATTCAAGAGCATAAACGGAAGAATTTGCCAATCAATCAGCAGCAGCAACAGCAACCACCAAGGCATTCGATGTCAGGGGCATCATTGGTTTCAACCAAATGGGAGACATTTGATTCTACGCCAGCATTGGTGCCGCACACACCTGCTCCAGCGCCCACATCTGCCGCCGCAGCTACCAATAATTCAGTTCATCAGAAGTTCAATTGGGAGTTCTTCGATTAAACCCGGTAAAAAGTATGTATTTTTATGAGTGTGGATGTGATTTGGATTTGTATTCGATTGGTTTGGTGTATCTTACTCCATTCTTTGATGTATTTAGGTTATGTTTGTTAGCAACCCGTTTAATCTGGCATTCAATTTATCAGAAATAAATGGGGTTACCACACTAGTGAATATTATGAATCTGTATTATTTTTCATCAAAATTCATTTCCTCGAATTCAATATGCAGATGAGAATTATGTTCTATTTTGTGGGTTTTAATTTGATACCATTGTTCCATGCATTGAGTATAGAAAGAGGTTACCAGATTAATAATTAATTTAATCTTCATTATCTATCACATGACAAATAGTTAATAGTAGTAATTGAATTATCCCAATAAAATAATGAAACAAAAGAACAAAAAATGCACAAAACATTAGGTGTGTCGAATAATTAAAAATAATTGATTACTTTTTGGAAGTCTACATACACAGAACCAACTAACTATTATACAATCATTTGTACTGCTAGGTTATTCTACTTATTTTTACTATTTTATTTACTTAAGGTAATTTAATATAGTATTTATCAAATTAGGAAATCATCAAACTTTTCGTCTGTAACTTGTAGTTTATCTCATTATTGCTATTTATTTCCAATGGTTTAAGTTGTTGGCTTTTGAATTCTAGAACATTGACCCGCATTAGTCGAACAGTTATATGTATAGAATTCGCAATGGGAAAGGTAGGAGGCGGGGATTGTTAAATTGCCCCTGCCCCGTCCTGTATCCCTGCGGACAACTTGATTACTTTTACTGCACTGTTGAAATTGTTCACACCCAATCCCTGCCAGATATTCCTGTGGGGCAAAAATTGCTCCTTAATCCTCTCACATATCTCCATTTATGTGGCGCGGGACTGCGACTGGCGATCTTTCTTATTTGTCCCTCCCCAGTGCGTACACACCAGTACTGTACGATGTGCACACAAATATCTCCAAGGGACACATTTTTAAGCAAGGACAACATGGTAACACCCCCACTGCAATGAGAAATTATATCTTGTGCCAGATGGGGCGATATTTAGTGGTGACGGCTCATATTAAGTGGTGAAAATAGTTCAGATTTATAAGAGAATTGTCACCATTTGTTATGAACTTTCACTATTGAATAAGGGACCAGGCACAAATGCACAAATGCACGGGTACAAATTTATGGCAAATACCTATTATAAATAAAACTCTAATAATTACATGTTTAATTTATCGAAATATATTTTTTTTATTAATAAAAATTATACAGTCATATATTTGTTTATATTTTATTCACATATATTTCATATTTATGATTATGAGTGTCCCAGTCGCATTATCTCTCTTGCTAATGTCTTGGTGGATTTTTGGCTTTTTTCAATGAAGCAATTTTGTGTTTTGGCTTAGAATTGTCTTTTCTGCGAAAAGCCAAAGCGAAGAAAATGCTGAAATGGGTGAGATTTGATTGTTGAGTTGTTTAGTTCTCAGTAGGTGAATGGTACCTCGTGAAATAATTTCTTAGATTCGTACTATTGTCCGACATTGATTGTTCGATTTGCAACGTTGGTCGGTCTTGGATGAACCCATTGTTCGGGCGGCCAATTTATGTGAGTATTGAAATTGGTTGTGGTTTGGTGTTTGTTTGTCTGGTTCTTGAATTGCATGTGAGCGAATTTGTACATGTTTCTTTTGCTAATTTGTTTATTATCTTGTAACTTGATTAGGTTTATATTTATGTGCCTGTATGCGCAATTTGATTATTTACTTTTTAAGTGTTTATTATGGTCCATGTGGTTGTGCTAGTAAGGTGTTTGATGAAATGCTTGTGAGATATGTGTTCTCTCATGAATTTATTTCTGGCTATAGATGTGGTGCCAAATGTAATGCTGTTTGTGTGCTTTTGGCTAGCGGGTGATTGGGATACTTGAATGTATGTGTAAACCACCTTCTTGATGAGCTTTGCGAAAAACAAAATTGTTTTTTTACTTGTATCAGATGTAGATTGGTATTATGTAACATCTCGAGGAGTTGCATAGCCACATGCAATTTACAGTGATGTAGCCTGATAGGACTATTCTCACTTGTCTGTTCTCAGCTTCTGCCAGTCTTTGGCTCTTGATAATGGCTGATGGGTCCATGAGTCTAT
>JAYMTB010001321.1:0-11131 GCA_036897585.1 Francoa sonchifolia
ATTTGCAAGATACAAAAAAGGATATCAACTTGCAAGTCATGACGTGCCAAATAAGACACTAAAAGGCATTGAATCCCTCATGAAAAGATTGAATTCCATGCTAATGCACCTGCGAGGTCCGAGGAAACCTGGTGTGACTTTCACATTGATAACCTCTCATCTTTAATATGTGCAGATAATAAAAGTAGCACAAGTTGTTGAAAACTCGTGAACTTTTAACCTTTTTGCTTATCGCACAAATTATTGTTCAATGAAATACCATGTGACAATGCTTTCAAAGTATTGTATGTTGCTACAGTATGTTTGAGAATGAATAAATTTGTTATTTTATTTGATAATTTGGTACACTAACATTTGCTAAATCGTACGTTGTATATTTTTGTTAATCATTAAAAAATGATATTAGCCATGGAATTTGTCCTGCAGAATTCATCACCCCTTTTTGGTAGTCTTTCATTCACTTTGCGCGCTTCTTCTTCCCAGAGAGAAGAAAATGAGAAGAGAGTAAGGCCACAAAGGATAACAAAGAATGACTTGGATTGGCCTTTTTTAGATGATTTTGAGTACATAATGTGCTAATTGTTGAAAACTTAAAATGATTTAAAATATCTGAGTTGATTTTCATTTCTTCTGGTTACTCTTATTAATGAAGGATGATGTAGCTTCAGACGTTTTTCTGTCAAATTTAGTTTCACTTGCTTGATTGATTCTGTCATCCCTATTGTAGCAACGATTGCTTTTAAATTCTGCCTTCAATTTGACCAGCTCTCAATTGTCAATGCTTCTGTGTATTTTTTGTCATCGGAAACATGCCTTTTCACCAGGAAATTTCTCCGATGATGCTGAAAATATTGGATTTTATGAACTCCACAGATCTGAAATTGATTGGTTGACAGCACTTCTGCATTCAAAAATTGTTGATACACCTCTTGGGGATGAAGAGAAAAGTTTTGAAGTGATTGATTCAAAATTAGCAGTATCTCGTGGCAGAAAAGATGAATTGCTGAGTATTCCATTGCATGAAAATGAGATTAAGAGCTGGCTCATTAAAACCCCTGTTGTCAGTTCAAATGTAAGAAAACTTGCTTGCTATTTTGGTTTCTTCTGCTGTATATTTTTGGATTTTTTTTTGGTAAATCTGTATCTGGCATTCCTTACGTATTTAATGGCTAAAATGTTTCAGGTTCTCAACAAGGATATTGCTTCACCAGCAGAGCTTGCAAAAGCTTACCTGAGCAATAGGTCATTAAGAGGTTCTCTGTCAATGCTAGGTTTGCACAGTCGAGCATTTAGCGAAGAGTCAACTGTACATCATCTCTGTTTACATGGGAGCAAAATGGATCTTCTGGATCTAAAATTCCGGTACACTGATTGGAAATAATCAAATGTTATTATAATTTCTGTTTAATTGCAAGAATTTTGTGCCTTAATTTCTTTTTCTCTATGTCACAGGCTTTAAAACGAAGGAGTTCAGTATTAGAGAACGATATTGGATCTGTTGGACCTATAAGAAGAATTCGTCAGAAAGCTAATATAGTATCTCCTAAAAAATTGAGCATGCCAGTTTCTGGAAGTCCTTTTCCTGATCCTGGAAGTGAAGTTCGTTGTGCTGTTCAGAATCCTACATCTTTGATACAGAAGCCCCTGTTATTAGGTGAATCCAAGCAGAACTTTACAAAAGTTTCAACACAAAATTTGGACAACAGTTTCCTGGTACAAGTTCTACTCCTGTTCCCTCAAAGTCCAGTGAGATGGGTTCAAAAATACTGCAGCAACTTGATAAATTGGTCTCAAAATAAAAATCAGTGCCATCTAAATTGTCACCATCCATGTTATACGGCAGGTTCTTAGAAGTATACAATTAAGGATATTAAGGATGCAGTACGCGATGATAGAACTGCCTATCCTGCTACATTGGGTTCTGTTACTTGTCCTCCTTTAGAAAATAAACGGGCCTTTCAGATGACTGCACATGAGGTATATGTTGTGGTCTCTTTTTTGCCTTTTCATGTACCTTCTGGATGAATTTATATTTGTTCCTTATAGGATTTCCTAGATCTGGATGACAGTGCCTATTCCAGTGGGACTGCACTGCCTGAAGGAAAGCCATCTTCTAGTTCCATGAAAGAAACTAGTGTTTTAGGAACATCTGTTGGGTCCATGGTTGGTGAAAAGAAGTGCAGCAGTCCAAGTGCATCTTCCATTACCATAACTGTCCCGCCTGCTGTTGTAGCCTCTCAATCAATTTTAACATCTGACTAAACCACCTCACCAAAGGAAGCAAATGTAGAATCGTCCATATATAGCTTTGGGGAAAAAGTTGCTTCAACAAAGCTGCCAAATGTTGACTTCCCCAAATTTATTGTGGGCTCTGAAAATGTTGATAATGCTGCACATTTTACATATGCTTCCTCATCTTCAGTTTTTACCGAATCTTCCGGTCCAAAATCTGTTACCTTTCTAGAGCCAAAACCACAAAGCTTAATCAGGTCAGTTAATGTTTATAAACACATGAAGGTTTTATTGGAAACACACATGTGCGCACACACACACACACACCATGTTTGTCCCCAATTTGGTCGACTGTATTTGTTCTTTTTTTGTATGCAAATTTAGGTTACTTAAGTCATTGTTGCTAAGCGTAGATCTGTTCAGATCTGATCTGATACATATAATGCAAACCACCTAATTACATTATTTGTTACAATTATCTTATACATGGAGGCAATCTTCCTGAAAAAAGTTAGATTACTTGCCCCTGCTTCTTATGCAGCTTTGCCGCTGGTGCAACTGATTTGGCACCAAATCCTGAATTAAACAAAGCTGATAGTAAGACCATTTTGACTCCTGGAGCTTTTTTACCTGAAGCTGCAAAGGCATCTTCTGTATCGACATCAGTGTCTACTTTAAGCTCATTGGTGCTGCTTCCAATAATTTGAGTATCCATCAGTAGCAAATACCTTCCAGTTTGGAAACCAACAGAATCTACCCACCCCACAGAATCCATCTCCTTTTAAGGCTTCTGTTAATCTAGAATTTAATCCTGGGGGCAGCTTCTCATTGGGCACTGGTGACGCTGATAAACCTGCTCGAAGATATGCGAAAGTATGCAGGATGCAGAAGAATTAAAATATAGATGACAATCACAGGTTATATCTTTTTCTTTTGAATTTCTGGGCATTGCTGCTTCTGTCCCGTCAGTTAAAATTGTTTTGCTACCACCAAAGGTACGTCAGCATATTCAACTCATTTTCAATTTTCGCCACTTCTGTTTTCTCCTTTACAGTTATGCTATTATATTCATGGTTGCAATAGGAGCATAAATTGGTAACAATTTTATATCCGTAGCATATGTAGAAATAATTTGTGCTCTACTAGTCGTAGTGTTTGAGATCGGGCAAGTTAATATTGACTGATGAATGTACTTTATTATTTGTAACATAAGTATGAAAATGTATATGAATCAATATATTTATAGAAATATCTTTGTTGATTGCTCCTTGAAATATGTTTTTTTTATAGTTTGCTATCTGGAATGTGCAATAATAATCATTAGCATATGAACATCCGGAAAGAACAGAAATATCTATAAACTTGTCTGTCATTAGATATTTCCCTTTAACTATGATTTATTTAGTACTAATAGTGTCCAGTACGGCTGTAGGAAAAACCAAAGAACATCGATTAAAAGAATTAGACTATCTTTCTTTCTTTAATCGAGCATTGTTGTAATATCATATGCTATGAATATTTTGTCGCAAAGGTAAGTTCAGAAAGCTATTATGAAATTCTAGATCGGTTAAAAAATGCATAGAAGTCTAGCTTGTGACATTCTCTTTGCATACAATATAAGAGCTTTGTGCACTGAACTGAGACTTAACCTCGAGACACCTGGGACACTAGAGTCGAACACTAGATCAACTATGGGAAGATGGTAGGAATGCAATAGGAACATTACATGAAACATGAGGCTGGAAGTCAATTTTTATCATTGCAAATTTATTAGCCACAAAATTGATAAAGTCGATGTGACTTAATGCTTTCAGTGTGCATTTCTTAATGATTAATATCATCATTCATTTTCAAGAAAAAGTAAATTTAACTTGGCTCGGTTTATTTCAACCATACCAATCATGTTTTGTGTCAACCTAGGTCCACCAATCTCTACTAGTTCTACACAATCTATCGAGATTAGGTTTTGTTTCATACTGTCTCAACATATTTAAACTCAAGTTGTTCTAATTTTATAAATTCCGTTTCTAGTTAGAGATGTCAAACCGTCTAACCTAGCACATCCGGGTTGCACTGCATCGAGCCCGATTTACTACACTTGCATGCCATGTTGCTATCTATCGTGTTGAACCGAGTCGCGTCAATAAATATTTTGGTGGAAGTTTTGTTTGAGATTACGTTCGACTGGATTCAATCATAACCTAATTTACCAAACCCTAATCGGATAGAAGGCGGAGGAGTCTACCACCACCACCACCACCGAATTGGTGATGACCAGATTCCGGTGGACGTCATATAAAAAATATGTGGCTTGTGTTGATGGACTTTAATGCAATGGTTGGAAATAGATTAGACATTGCATTGCAGAAATGGGCATTTGTGTGGCCATCAATTTCTACACTTTGCTTTTTCCCAAAAGATACATATATGTAATATCTTCATCCATCCATGATCCATCCCCGTTTGCATGCATTTTCCCCCAATTTTTTCATGTCAATTCCTCTAACTAGGTTGGACCTCACTCATAATAATACGAGTCCAGAATATAGTTAAACTAGTTTGAATGATTTTACTCTAAATATATGAAAATACGAGTCCAAAATATAGTTACTCTAAATATATGAATCAATTGAGTTAAATAGTGAATATGACTAATGCTATTAATATTTAATTCAATTTCTATCATAATGGTACTAAAAAGAGAACTACCTATTGTTATATAATTCTATAAATATAAATTCACACTAATTTAAAATATCTAAAATAAAATCTCGAAGTTTGGTGAATTCAATCCAATTAATGGGTGAAATAAATTGCCATAAAAATAAAAATTTATCCAAAACAAAACCATTCAATCAGCTAAAAAAGTTGGGTAAATAAAGACCTAAAGTTCTTATTAGGTATAATAATTTGTTATAACCACAAATTCATTATTCATATAGTGAAAGTAAAGACAAAATAATCAAATTCAAATAACACTATGCTTGCTTACCACTATGTTTGCCGGCCTCTTTGTTATGATCATCAACGTGTCTCTATATATTCACCAATTTCTTCATTTCTTCTCATCAAATTTCCATTCAAAAGTTTCGAAGTTTGATCTTTTAGCTTCATCTCTCCAATTTGCATATACCCATTTGAGAAATCTTCCATTTTTGTTAACCCTATTGCTCTGAATGTCATTCTTTGGATTAAATGGAGATACCCATTTCTGATTTGTTTGTTTTTCTTCAGAATTGATTGTTAGGAGTTGTGTCCTCCCTCAAATTTTCCTTCAAAAGTTTCAAAGGTTTGATCTTTTCTTCCATCTCTTCAATTTGCAAATACCCATTTGAAAAATCTTTGAATTTGTTATCCCATTGAGTTCAAATCTCACTATTTGGATTAAATGGAGATATCTATTTTCTGATTTGTTTGTTTTTCTTCAGATTTGATTGTTTGGAGTAGTTGTGAAAAATGGGTGTGAAGATGATGAGATGGTCTCCATGGGTACCAATTTTGTCAAAGAAATTTGAAGTTAGGATTGTTGTGGGTAGAATTCTAGGGTTAGGATTAATGGAATTGGAGATGTGGAAATCTTTGGTTGTGGGGACTAAGTGGAAGGGTCAGAGGAGTGTTGGGTTGAGGTCACTTAGAAGATCTGTAAAGAAGGGGTTTACTAAGGCAGGGAATGTTGGTGGTGATGGTTCTGTTGAATGGAATGAGGAGTTTAGTTGTGTGTGCAATTTTTCAGGTTCTAAGGAGGGTTTGTTTAATCCATGGGAGGTTGCATTTACTGTCTTCAATGTGAGTTTCTTATCCTTATTTCTTTGTTGGGTTTTCATGATATCTGATTTGGATCATAAAATTGGCTGCTCTTTCCTTTATTAGTAATTTGGTACAATAATGTGTTTGTGCAAGTCTTGATTCTCTCTAGATAGCTTCTTTAGGGCATTGATAAGAACAGGTTATTAATTTTTAAGGTTTGTCGTTAGTCATAGGAATTTCAGTTTCTTCGGGTTTTAGCTATAGAGTGTGTAGATTTTGCAAGTGTTGGCTTTTGGATTTTTTCTGTCAATACATGGTTTTCCGTTGAAGTGAATGAATTGGTAAATATATTCATGATCTATCTTACTTAGAAGTGAACAATGAGCAATTTTTTATCGAATTATGACTTATCTACTACTTATAGCAGCTATAGTTGTGTGTTACTTGTGGAGGTTCTATGTTAGTCAAACATTGACAGACTTTTATGATTTAGGTCATAAAGAAAGAATCACGACATGAGGTTGTGGAGCTTGGAACTGCATCAGTTAACCTGGCCGATTATGCTTATGTAGATGTGGAAAACAGACTTCAAATTACTACTCCAATTAGATTCACTGGTGGCACTGTTGAGTGCAGTCCATCAGTTTTTCTCTGTGTAAGTATTTTCTCCGACATCTTCAGTTAGCAGGTTCACTTGATTTTCTATAGTTAATTGTATTTTCCAAATATCTGTATGTTTCACTGATCCTAAGTTCATCTGGACGGCAGTTGTCTCTCAGCTCAGTGGAACTAAGTACTGCAGAAGAATTTTCAGAGAACGTACCGAGATCAAACAGTCCTTCTATCTCTGGAAAAGATGAGCCTTCTGCAATTAAAGCAGGACTTAGAAAAGTAAAAATATTTTCCAATTACGTGGCAGCTCGAAGAGCACAGAAGGCATGCCCAGAAGAAGAGGGCAGTGATGGAAGGTCTTCTCATAGAAGTGGGGATGTCGAGTACAATTATCCATGTGACACAGATTCACTTGATGATGATGCCACGGGAGAATCAGAGGAGGGTAAGGAGGATTGTAGTGTTCGGCCGTCATTCAGTTATGAAACATTGGCCTATGCCAATTATGCTGGAAGATCATTTTACTCCAGTAATTATCAATCAGATGTAGAGTGTGTGTGTGTTGAGGATTCGATAACATCAGTCAGCGAGCAGTCTTTGCTTCAGAATTCAAAACGCAGAATCTTCTCTTGGAGGAAAAGGAAATTGGGCTTCAGATCTCCAAAAGCCAAAGAGGAGCCACTTCTTAAAAAAGACTATGGAGAAAAGGGTGGTGATGATATTGATTTTGATCGTAGGCAGCTTAGCTCCTCTGGTGAATCCAGTTATGGGGTAAATATTCAACCTTTTATCGCTCTCTAGTATTCGTTTAATTTGTGTTTCATTTGCTTGGCTTGTCTTTTTTCTGTAAAAACATTGCTATACATTCTGAAAATAACACATGTTCTTGCAGTGGGGCAAACTGGAAGAGGGTTCCACAACGAGCCGGTCATCACTCTCAGAGTTTGGGGATGATAATTTTTGCGTAGGAAACTGGGAGCACAAGGAATTCATGAGCCGTGACAGACAAATGAAACTTCAAACGCAAGCCTTTTTTGCTTCAATTGATCAAAGAAGTGAACGTGCTGCAGGAGAGAGTGCATGTACAGCCCTGGCGGCTGTCATTGCTGAATGGTTGCTATCCAACAGATATGAGATGCCCATCAAGTCTGAGTTTGATGACCTAATCAGAGATGGATCGTCAGAGTGGAGGGCTCTCTGTAATAATGAGGCCTACAAGGAGCAATTCCCTGACAAACACTTTGATCTCGAGACAGTCCTTCAAGGTAAAATCAGACCTTTATCTGTATTACCAGAGAAATCTTTTGTCGGATTCTTCCATCCGGAACAATCAGAAGACTTGGTTTTTGACTTCCTTCGTGGTTCCATGTCCTTTGACGACATCTGGGATGAGATCAGCCGATCCGGGTCTGACTACCCAATAAATGACGCTTCTTCGATCTACATAGTTAGTTGGAATGACCACTTTTTTGTCTTAAAAGTTGAGCAGGACGCTTACTACATTATTGACACGTTGGGCGAGCGGCTCTTTGAGGGATGCAACCAGGCATATGTTCTGAAATTTGGCAAAGGCACAACAATTCATCAATCATTGAATGAAACTAAAACCAATGATACTAAGCAATTCAACGACTGCAAGAGTGAAGTGATGTGTAGAGGAAAGGAGTCGTGCAAGTACTATATAAAGAACTTCTTGGCTGCCATAACTCTACGGCAATTACAAGCTGATATCAAAAAGGGTTTGATGGCATCGACTCCTCTTCATCATCAGCTACAAATTGAATTCCATTATGCCACACTCTTGCAGCCAATAGCTGAATGAATCTTTGGAAAAAGAAGTAATAGCGAACAAACCCCCCCCAAATAGGAGGATTGACACACGAAGTTGCATCATAGGTTGATGATAGCTATGGAATTGCAATAAACGGGTATAAAGTGAAAATACCATCAGTGATTTTTGTAGGTATTTTTCATTTTGATCAGAATGCTATACAAATTTTGTAGGTATTTATCCTTTTGATCAGAATATTATACAGAAATTTATGAACGTATTTCAGTGCCCATTGATTCAACTCTTAAAAGTCAAGAATTGTGAAAATATGCAATTTTGCTTCTTGAAAGAAAAACAATAGATAGCTAAGCATCCGTCCAGATCAACATTACAAAATATGCCAAAACAATAGAGAATTATTTATAAAGCTGTATTATAGTAGGCGCCCATCTTATGTTCTTTCATCTCTGTTCAATTCAGGTGCTCAAGTCACCACTGTTAGTTCGGGGATCAGTTATTTGATCACTGCTGAGCACACTGCACCCGCTGAGCACCACCATGCATGTCATCATCCTCGTCATATGCCTCTTGTCCTTGTGCTTGCTTCCTGCGCATCTCGTCTTCAATGTTTACATCATGCAAGGTAGTTTCCTCACATTCATCAAGCTCCATATCGGTAAGCTGCTGTAATGGTCTCGGAGGCAGAACGGCTTCTAGTGTCTTGCACTGATCTGGGCTAAGGGTGTCTGGGAAATCTACCGTGAAGTGAATGTACATTTTCCCTTTCATGAAGGGCCGTTGATAGATTGGCATACCTTCATCATTAATGGCCTTGAATTGATCTACATAACAACAGAGACAACAAGTCAGTGCTATGATCAAGACCCATATCATTAGAGGTTCATTTTAAAATCCAAAATATCTCACCAATTTCTCAAGTTCCATTCTATTAACACATATTATTATCCACATTGTGGACATTAACAGAAAATGGGTGTCAAACACAAGACTTCACTAAACCTCAATAGTGTCAGAGTAACTTACCAGGCTTGACAACTTCTCCAGGTTCTGATTTAATGAGAAGCTGCCTACCATCAAGATGGGTCAATATAAATTGGTATCCACATAGTGCTTCTGTAAGAGACAATGTATGCTCAACAAAAAGATCATCACCCTTTCGCTTGAATTTAGGATGCTCTTTCTGTTGTAGGACAAACACGATGTCCCCTGTAACAGTCTCAGGCTGCAGAAAAATACAAGCCAAAGAAGTTTATTAATTTCACTTCCAAAGCATCCAACTTGAGATCACAGAGGTGATATAGAATAACTAGTGCTTACAGCTTCATCGGCTTCTCCAGGGAAGGTAATTTTCTGTCCATTTTGCATACCCTTCTCCACATGAACTTCCAGTACTTTCTTCTCCTGAAAAACCTTCTCACCTTTGCATTGTAGGCAGCGGTCCTTGTCATTGATGGTCTCACCAGTACCCTTACATTCGTTACAAGGATGCTGCATTTGCTGGATCATAGAGGGACCTAGGTGTCTAATAGAGACTTTCATTCCGGAACCTTGACAGCCAGAACATTTCATTGAAGCACCTGACTTAGACCCTTTCCTATAAATTCCAATGAAAGTCCATGTTAGAAGGGGAAAGAAAAATAATATATGTAAATGCACAAGCCAACCACTTATATGGAAATTACTAGGTATACTAACCCCTTGCATTTCGTGCAGATTACATTGCGAGACAGGGATAGCTTCTTGGATGACCCATTGTAAAGATCTTCTAGAGAAACTTTCAGTGGATGGATCACATCCTCGCCCCTTCTCTGCCTTCTTCCTCTGCTACTTCCACCACCTAGGCTCAAAACGTTTTAAGCTCAAATTGTCAAAAACAATTTCCTACTCATCCCATTAACAGAAGCTTCAAGCCAACAGTCAATCGATAAAAAAATTCTTACCGCCAAATGGGTTGCCACCAAAGAATGACTGGAATATGTCAAATGGGTCATGGCCACCTCCACCTCCACCCATTCCTTCCTTAAGGGCATCCTCTCCATACTGATCATAAATCTCACGTTTTTCTGGGTCACTGAGAACCTCATAAGCTTGTGCCAATTCTTTGAACTGAATTACATGAACAAAATTTATAAATAAGCTGTCAAATCCAAGCTTAATCTAATGTGTGTATCGGATTCTGTGGAATAATTTACAGGATCATCGTACAGTTCCCTGTTATTAACCAAACCAGGGCACATTCCCACCCAATTCTTTAACACAATTGTACCAAAATATCATATTGAATCTTCTTCTTCCTAACCGAATATTATTTCCTTTACAAAGCAACCCAAGTCAAACCACATACACATATATATATATATATATATATGCGTACATGTATGTGTATTCTTTACCAAGAGTCATCTACCCCAAACAATTCGACAATACACCCTACCAATACAAACAACAGCAAACTAACCAAAAAACTCATGAAAACAATCTCAGCTAACGCAATTCAAAGATCTAAAAACACGTCAACTACTACAAAAACGGATCTATAGCAATCAATAAAGAAAATTCACAAGCTCTGATTCAAAAAGAAAAGCAAAAAATTCATAATCTAGTTTACTAACCTTCTCAGGATCGCCTCCCTTATCAGGATGATTTTTAATCGCAGCTTTCTTATACGCCTTCTTCAGATCATTCTGCGAAGCAGTCGTCGAAACACCAAGAATCTCATAGTACTTGGTATTATCGCTCTTTTTAGGT
>JAYMTB010001322.1:0-11128 GCA_036897585.1 Francoa sonchifolia
CACTAATTCAATACACAATCCATTTCTAAATCAAATTAACACTAGGGTTTCCACTTAATCTCATAACCATCTAAGTAGCTTAACTACTTAGCTTTACAAATACACTAACTTTCATCAAAGCAATCAAATTAAGGCATAGAGACACTCACCTTAACTCCTAAATTCTTCTTTCTCTTTTCTTTTCTTCTCCTTCTTCCTTTCCCTTTCTTTCCTCAAGCAAAAACCATCGGGAGACAAATTGAGCTACTTCTCCTACTTGTCTCCCATGTTTATCATGAAGCACCTTACTAATAAAGCTAGGGTCTATAGCTTGTAATAGTCATAAGACACTAAGGTGCTTAATCTTGCTTCTTTTGATTGTACCATTTGTTACATGATAATTGGTTCTTTCAATTTACTCTTGTATGAAACATACTTGCAAACTATTTACACCCAACCAATCAAAACATTTAATCTATATTATCAACCAATCAATGCATCTAGTTTTACTTACTAAAGTCAAACTTGCTGCACATATCATACAAATGACTAAAATAATTTGTAAACTTGGGGTCATCACACTAATAATCGGAGATTTCACTATTTTTTGTTTAAAGAATTAGGAGCAGTTGGTAATTGTGACATGAATACTTACTGAACCACGTAAATCTTGTATTATTTTTTGTTTTAAGTTATTTGTTTTATTTGACTAGTTCAGTAATAAAGGATTCCTACGTGCTTTTGTTTCCCACAGTCTATAACTATTCATTTTTTGTGTAATAGTTTATACATATATTAAGTTGACATAAAAAATGTGAAGATTAAAGAATATTAAATCAAATGTGTTTGCCAGTTGCCTTACACATTTTCTAGATCTAGCATTTAATACTATCGACGAGTTACTCTTTTCATGGCCACAAAATATGCACTTGTCACACCACCATATGAATAATGTTTTGAATACTTGCTATGAATAATGTTTTGAATACTTGCAAGTGGTGTTATTTAATAATAATTTCAACCATTTCCATCTCCATCTCCATCTCTATCTCAGCATCTCTCTCTAAAATAATAGATTGAAAAAATAATATTTGAAGAATTCAATCTATCAATTTTATTTATTAGAAAGTTAGTAATTGACCATGAGCATGCACCTTCAAATTTATCATTAACACTACCTTCAAATTTTCTACTAATATTTGTAAAAGTTGACAAATGAGTATTTAATTTTATTAAAGAGATGAGATTCCAATATATATAAGTTTAGATTAATTTTCACATGGGCTTGCCTAATCCCATTTTAGTCAACTTGTTGCCTTGTTCTATAAACAAGAAATGGAAGACTATTATAAAGTTGAGCCATTGGAAAGAGTAATTCGCCATTCATTATTCATCATGGAGACTAACAACAGCATTACTCATTTCCTCCATAAGCATCCTTTGATTCCAATGGACGAGCAAACACTAGCTAGTAACGGATTCATAGCGTGTTTAGCCTGTGATAAACCATGTAACAATGAGGTAATCGTTTATGGTTGCTTCAGATGTCAATTCTTTCTTCACAAACCATGTCTTAATTATCCTCCCACAATTCAACACCATTTTCATCCACAACATTCTCTCACGCTTTATTATCCTTTCGAAACTTGCATAATCCTTAATCAATGCAAAGTTTGTATCAGCGACAGGGTTGGCTTATTGTATGTGTGTCATGTTTGCGAGTTTTATATGGATACTAAATGTGCTTCAATTACACCTTCTGTAATATGCAATCATCATCCTCATCCACTTTTTATTGATGATACAAAACGTTTTAGTTATAACCGCTTGGAATGCGACTTCTGCCAGGAAGAGTGTGCCTATGATAAGAGGTTGCAATGTTCGGAGTGCAACTTCAAGATCCACTACAAATGTGGTGGACCAAAATTACCATTTATGGTTAATCACAAGTGTCATTTTGATCCTTTATATTTTACTAAATCTGTAATTGAAAAAGATGAGGTGGAGTTTTACTGCGACGCTTGTGAGAAACCAAGAGATCCAAGGCTTCCTGTTTATTATTCTCCTCCACCATACAAATTTATTGCTCATGTTTCTTGTATCATCCCTCAGGTACATCTCTCTTCAACACTAAGTTCACCCATTTAATTGTATCATGCCTTTCCTATATTGATTTGTGCTACTCTTTGTATGTTAGATAGTTCCTTCATTCGGAGGAGAATTGTTTTTCTTTTACAACATTCTATTATTCAACCAAGGTGAAACCAAAGAAATCCTACCTTTACGTAGGATAATCCGCAGACACAAGCGGACACACATGAACTACATGCCATATCATCAAAATACAGAGTGGTCATCCTTCCTTCAAGAGTTACTTGATTTTAAAATGTTAACACACCTTAAAGCTCTCGTTGACATGGTTACTTATAAACAACATATTGTAAAAGAGAGAGACACGAAATTAGTATTAGAAAAGAATACGGTGATTCAGGAGAAGGATCGTCTCAAGAAAAGATAATGCACTTCAGCCATATTCATCCCTTGACCATCATGAATAAGGAGAAAAAATGTAGCGTCTGTAAGGAATTCAATGATAAAGCAGTTACTTATGGCTGCACCAAGTGTTGGTACTTCATTCAAGAGCCATGCCTTGAATATCCAATGAAAATTCAACATGAATTACACCCACAACATCCTCTCAATTTCACTTATTCCTTATGTATAAGAATGTTTGTGGTCTCTGTGAAATGTATGTTTCTGATGAGAAATGCTTCTTTACCTACTGCTGTGACCATTGCGATTTCTTCCTTCACATAGAATGTGCTTCAAAGTCTCCCACCATAAGATGCAAACAGCATGAGCACTCTCTATATTTTAATAGCATGACTTCCGAACGTGTCTCTGAACCACTGTGCAATTCTTGTAACGAAGAAATTGATTGTAGTAGCCAAATCTTGATATGTAAGGAGTGTCCTTACATCATTCATTATGCATGTTGTGCACCAACATTACCAGATACTATTCAACATAAACGTCATTCTTCTGATCATTCTTTCTTATTCACCAAATTTTATGAAGAAGAAGACGAAGTAGAGTATTACTGTGATATTTGTGAACAAGAACAATATCCAAATCTTCGTGTTTATTACTGTGCACCCCGCAAATTTGTTGCCCATTTGTCTTGTGCAATACATGAGATATGTTTGCTTTCACTTTTCTTTTACTTTTCAAAAATGGTTTTATATATATATATAGTACCTTCAAGATTAGCAGAGTGAAACTTTTTTTTCATTTCTATTTGCATGGAGCGGATAACATTTTATGTTCATTACCATTGGAAATATGGTCTCCTTTCTCACAAGGTTTGTGCGAGAGGAACTGATCAAATTTGCGGTGGGCTCATCAATATGCTTACTTTGAAAGAGTTGAAGACATAATCCCAAATGTAGTAACATTTTTATAACTAGTGACTTTATTTTTCTTTGCATTGCGGAAAATAAAACCCTTTTAATATTCCTTCATTTCAACATGATTTGGATCTGGTTCGTAGTCATCCTTTGATCCAGATTGACCAGAAATTACTCCAATATGAGCATTGCAGAGCCTTCAGTACGAAATGGATGAAAGGTGTAGTCACGTATGGCTACATCAAATGTAAACTCTTCGTTCAAGAGACATGTTTCTAGCAAGGATATCAGTGACATTGGGATGAGGCTAATAACAGGGCCACACCATTACCCATAATGGGGGAAAAAATTTCCTCATACAAATGAGGCCGGTAGGGAGGGAATGAATTCAAGAATTCCTTTCATGTCCCAAGGCATGAGGTGGATTCTGTCTGATACCCTAACTGGAGAGAATCCTCTCATAGTAAAGGAGAGCGCTAAAAAAACAAAATCTGTGTAACTTCCTTGTTAGGAACTTGGTGTAACTTGTACTCTCCTTGATCAAAATACTCATAACTGTTACTTACACAAATTACAACTTTCTTTTGTTGAACAGAAATCTTATTTGAATCTTGGATGTACCCAAGGATGGTTATGTGCTTCTCTTTTTCATCCTTCTTCAAGGTGAGTCTTTGGTAGATGGTTGAATATGCTATGAAGAAAGGACACATAGAATTGCTCTGTTCAAGGTCAGGGTATGTTTAAGTTTTTATGTGTTAATTTACAAGGCACAGATCTGTTCAAAATATTGTCCCTCCCTAATACCCAGCGATGATTTGAGTCTCATGTACTAGGCTGTCATTTCTTTTTATTTTTACTTTCTTGCCCTGTTTGCATAAACATTTTGAGACATGGGTTTTATTGTTCTTCTTGATATTTCCTCTGTTTGATTGCATCTTTTAATGAGAATATCACTATTGTCATTACAGGAACATAGCACAGCTGACGAAGGTAAAAATCATGAAAAGACAAGGTCAATGGGAAGACCTCCTGATACCTCGCAGGTGATATAACTGATTCTGTTTTTTTCACTTAGCAATATTTGAGCCTGTACACATGAACCTCGCTTCTTCTTCAGTGACTGGGTTGCCTATATTAGTTCATATTTAAATTCAATTTCATCATCTTACCAAGTCATAGACAACTAATATTGTGGATTACTTTTGTGCATGCCTTTCTTTCTTTTCCTATTTATCTCGTCCCGGATTTGGTTTAAATTTTTCGCTCAACATCCAATGCTTCACTAACACTTTTATCTTTCCTATACAGCATCAGGTCTATTGTTTGCCTCAACTTGCCGAGCTTTTCTGGTGGACTTGATCCCTGGGGAAAACCAAATGAGAAGAAATTGCATTATGTTAGTAATCATGTCTCCTTTTATATCGGATCCTCAAATATGATTTATATTCATAAGCTTTAGTACAATTGAACTTGATGTAATTTTTCTGCAACACCTTTTAACTTCATTTTCTGGAAATTATGGTTTGCAGAGGGACTTGACTCCTCCATACGTTGATGATGGCCTTCTTGAGATCGTTGGGTTCAGAGATGCTTGGCATGGGCTTGTTTTGCTAGCTCCAAATGGACACGGGACTCGTCTTGCACAGGTAAAACCATAAGGAGAGAGGATTAACCCTTGGTAAAAAAGCATTGATTTTGCTGCATCTCTGCGAATCATCTGCTTTCTATCTGTATTAGTTGCTGGCCCATATGACACACTCTAGCGCAGCTTTAGTTTGTATGTTAATTTTGTAATCTGCATGCAGGAACACAGAATTCGTTTTGAGTTTCACAAGGGTGCAGCTGAAAATACATATATGCGAATGGATGGTGAGCCTTGGAGACAGCCCCTCCCAGTTGAAGAGGACACAGTCATCGTAGAAATTTCTCATTTTGGTCAAGTCAGCATGCTCGCTACACCATTTTGCCGATCCAAAAGTATATACGACCCTGCTTCACCTGCCAGTAACCAAAACGAAGACGATGAGGATAGAAATGAAGATGAATCTTCAGAAGATTCGGAAGAGCGAAGGAAGATAGGTGCAGCCGATACTTTCAGAATTCCAGATGATACTGACATATTTCACATTTTTGTATGTAAATTTTGCTTCATTACTAATTGAACATGATTCATATTTCGATAGCATGTGGATCAATTGTTATCCCTAACAATTGGAATCCTTTCTGCTATACAAATTCTTTCATTTTGTGTAGAGAGATTCATAATTTATCAATTTTCATATGTAAAGATTTGTCTCTGTTTCAGTGGCTACTAATTCTTATTTTCTAGATTTTTTTTATTGCTTGATTTTTATTATATCAAATACGATATGCTATAATTCATTCAATGTAGTCTCAAGTTCATATCTCGTTATTTAAATCAAATTTGGTTTTGTTCTCTCCAAAATCAACTTATACCAGTTTAGACGAAAAAGAAGCATAATAATAAAACTGCGAGGGTAGTTCATTTCATTCATAGGAGAAATATTTTTTAAAGTTCCAAAAATTCGAAATTTTTGCTGTAAAATAAAGTTAGATCATAAATGTCTATACCTAACTTTGTTTATGGGTTTTAAATGTCTTTAAATATATTTTGCCTTCCTAATTTTTAAAGTCTACATGTATAGTCCCCAGTTCAATATAGTGTTAAAAGCCACAATTTTAATCAAAATTAATGGAATATTTCAATTTAATTGTTACCAAAATTCTAAAATAGTGTTTACAATTTGAACACGACACAAAATTATAGAATTTAAATTTAGGTTATTATAACTTTGTTTACGGATTAAATGATTTGGCCGTTCTATATTTGAAGTCATAAACTACAATTATGAAGTTTCCATGTGTATCCCTATAGTTCTTTAAAAAGAATTAAGTCATTATTTAATATAAAATTAATAATAATTACTACAAAAAGTATATCATAACTCTAATAATTAAAATTACCATTATTATTTATGCTATTTTTGTTTGAAAAAAAGTTAAATAATAATCTCATTATGAGCATTATTTGGGTTAATTGATAAAAATATTTGGCATTGTAATAAGACTCGGGTTAGACTCTCGCTTATATATTTAAGTAATGAATTTAGAGAAAGCACTACGCTATTCGTGTAGTCCAATTTTATTTGTAAGAAAATGAAAATTTCATTACTTTGATTATATTGATTGTTAGACTTTCTGTTTAATAAACTTAAATCATGATATATAATTGGAAATATAATAATACACATTAATCCATAATGCATATTTAAGAAGATGATTTTGAATACCAAGTAGATACCTTTATTTGAATGAGTGAAAACTGAATATCAACTTCTCATTTATATGAGACTTAGGACTTGATTGGGTGATATACTTACAATTTGCATGAATGAAAATATGGACCAAGAACCCTTTATATATCTTTCATAGATTCATTTCCATTATTGAACCTTGACTAATCACTTTTTGATTTTCTTATTTTTTTTATTAGATATTTTTAACTTTATCTTATATTCATATTCATGTATCTTTCATAGATTCATTTTCATTATTGAATCTTGACTAATGAATTTTTGGTTTTCTTACTTTTTTTATTAGGTATATTTAACTTTATCATACATTCATATTCATATTCATATTCATATTCATATGAAACATGAACTGATTAGATATATATCAAATACATTTGATACCGTTTAAGTTATAAAAAATGAACAAACATTAATGAAACAAAAACTCACCAAAGAGAATGAATCTTAATGAATTCAATGACTATATAAAAGTCTCTAATCCAACTCTTACGGTCATTTAAAGGCCACAAATTTCATAAAAATTGATTTTTTATTAAATTGATTTTTTATGATTCCTAATTAATTTCATTTCTTTCATTAACTAAACAATTCAATAAAATTGAAAAATGTATAAAATAATGCAATCTCGTTATCATTACCTCCCTTTTCCTCTCAACAAATGTAGCCTTAATTAATATATAGTTGATTAAAACATGTGGTTTGGCCGAGATCCATTTGCATGCACCTGATGATGCAGAGTCCACGAGGGCATTTGGGTAATTTGGCAAAGTAACTCTAGTTTGACTTAACTAAAGGTGTTTTTGGACATTTCACACTTATGTTTCTTCTTCCCTGGTGATTTTTTCTTCCGTTCGTCATGGCCACTTCCTTCTCAATTCAGCCATTGATTATGAAATCGTAAATTGTGATAATTTTATCAATTATGCACACTTATTATTGTACAATAACGAATTTGGAAAAGTTCATACAATTATACTAAAGAATTTGTTATAGAATACGTGATATTTTTTCTCTCGTCAATACAGTGAAATACCCATATATTCAAATGTATCAAAACACAATTGTGATGTGAATTAGTATTCGAATCCAAAGTTACCTAAGTTATCTTACGACAATAATATTTGGAGATTGGTATTTCCATGTCTAATTTTGCAGATTATTGTAATTAATTAGGTATTTCTAATGGATTAGTTTATGTAGTATAATATATTCTGTGTGATATTAAACGATTAAATATTCTAATGCAATTGATTAGATTAGGACAGTTTGTAGTTCATTTTGTTAGAGTCCAGGATTCATCGATTAAATTACAAAAATTAATCAATTATATGAAGTTAGTGTGTTTCACATTGAATATGGAATAATCTAATTGATTAGAACTAATTCTTAATCGATTAGACTGGGTATGTGCTAAAAAATAAGAAATTTTCTTACAATTTAATATGCATTTAACATATTAGTCACGATTATGAAAAAAATTTGAACTAGATAAGCTTAATTGCAAACTTCAGTGTAATAAAAAACCAAAATAGTCCAGTAATACTTTTTTACTCAAAAAAACATTGTAATAAAAAGCTAAATGCATTAGTACATTACAACATTTGTTACCATTTAGTTAAGTCGATATGCAATCTTAGATATATATTTTATATTAATGGAATACGAATGAATTGGTTGGTTGGTTTCTATTATTGTTAAGAAACGATTAATTAAGATTATTGCAATTAGAATGCATTGCTTTCTCATGATGAAAAAGTAATTAAAATAAAGAAGTATAACATACATGCAAAAAAATCTCCCAAATGCCCCCTATACCAAAAGAGAAGATGGTTGACATAGATATACAAAATAGTGAAACATAAAGAATCAAACATAAGCATATTGAAAACATATCCTTCTCCTCATTTTTGTGATAAGCAAAAAGTAAGGAGAACCCAGCAAACAATGCAATAAAATATTATATAATTAAACAAGCATCAGACAAACAAAAATTGAAATTGAATACAAATTTGTTTTGAAGTTTACAAAATAACAAACATTGAAACATACATTATAACATATCAAAAAGTTATTACAAGATAAGAAAATACAACTAAAGCCGACAAAAATTCCACAAATTCTAGTCCGAACCACTGGAGCTACTTGGCTGACCTCTTTGAATGATTTTCGTGACATTCCAAATGAGTTTCCTGTAATTGTTTTTGATCGCCTTCTTCATGGACTTTTTGCTTCTTGAATCGTTGCAACGACTTGATCCTGTCGTTCATTGAGTCCTTGCAAGCATCCCATCATCCGGCGATGGTCCTCAGTGAACTCTTCCACTCGCAAAGCCACATGATTGGCTTGCGTAAGCAATCAGAGGATGAAACCAATAGGAAGTGCAGTCGAAGATGGACCAGCCGTAGGATTTGTAGGTTGAGCTGCTGGTGTGCTTGTGGAGGAGTAAACTGGATCATATGACTAATACATGTGAGTGATACATATGACTAATAATGTAAATATTTATGGTAGGAGATTTTTTTCATTTTGAACGAGGCTAGTGAGTATTGGTTTGCTTGCATGGTGAACCTGGAAGCACACAAGATAGTCATATTGGACTCAATGCGACTACATGCGAAAAGTAGGACCATGTAATCTAGAAGAATGGTAATGGTGATGTAGGTGTTGAGTATTTTGGTCACATCCTTTTTGCATCATTTTGGATCTTCATTCATACATCATGCCTACATTAATGTTTACTAACACGAGAGTTCGTTTATTTCATTTATTAGATTAAATTTATGGATAAAATGTTCATTTGTGATTTACACCAAAATATTTTGTTGGAAAAATTTCGGTTTGAGATCGATAACAAGGTGTCGCAACAGTAAAACGAGTAAAATCTCTTGTGCATTGATATAGAAAGTGTTTTCACTTTCATAGAAGTACTCCACTAATAGAAACAAAAACATATGGTTCATATTGTATGTTGGAATATTAAATGGGTCAAACGGGGTCTACCATGGAGGATCCGTCCTAGTATATCAATTGCCATAATGAGCATTGATATCATTCCATTAATATATATATGAAAGTTACGACCGTTATGGAATAATATTGATTATTGCCATAATTGTGTAATATTTTTTATGAAAAGAATATTATTCGATGTTCGGTGTAAGAAAAAAAACCAACAGAACGATAGAAAACCATTTTTGAGTGCAATCCTTGGAATTTGTTAATTGGCTTGAAGCTTTCAGGACGGTGGAACAATCAATCGTACTCAATTTATGTAGTTCGATTGGAATTACTGGGTATAATCATCTCAAAAATTAAAGCTTGGATCTTGGAAGATTACATACGCTACAATCGGTATGATTTCCTGTAAATTTTAATTCCGCAATAATGGTATGTATATTTTTTCAACTTTGTCATAACTCATGTAGGGATGATTGTGGGGGTTTTTGTTGCCGAGTTTATGGAAATGCTTGACGGTGATTATACGTCAATGATAATATACTTGTTGTATATTTATGTTTTCATTGCTTTGAGCTTGCATGATAATTTATAACTTGTTGTAAAATCTCTGAAAACGCACTTTAGAATCATTTCTTACAACCTATAGATACAAGATTTACAATTATAGTGTGGCGATTACAACCCACACTATGAAAATTTACAACACCTGATTTTTGGAGTTATAAATATCCACTATATGTGTTGTAAATGGGTACAGTGTGGGTTGTAAATTTCACACTATAAATGTAAAATCTCCCAAACGCACTTTAGAATAACTTTTTACAACTCATATGTACAAGATTTACAACTACAGTGTGACGATTACAATGCACACTTTAAAATTTTACAACATCTGATTTTCAGAATTGTAAATTTCCACTATGTGTTGTAAATGGGTACAGTGTGAATTGTAAATTTCACATTGTGGATGTAAAATATCCCAAATGTCTTTTAGATCACTTTTTACAATCCATCTGTACAAGATTTACAACTACAATCTTGCGATTACAACCAACACTGCAAAAATTTATAACACATGATTTTCGGAGTTATAAATTTTCACTGTATGTGTTTTTATAGGTACAGTGTGAGTTAAGTGGTCTCTTGTATTTGAAGGTTTAATTTTTCATAACTCCTGCTGGATGAATGCAAGATTGCACATATCAGTATTCTTTCTTGACTACTATACCTAGCTTTAGGCTTTTTATATCCTTGATAGGCAATAAAGTGTATAAATTTGGTTCCGAGGTCTTTGATTATGGGCACAAAATATATGCGACAATTTACCGCAAGTGTACGGGTCAAGTTTTAGTATAGATTTTAAGATAGGATATCGAACCCACAGGGATTGTGATTAAAATACTACTAACTTCTGACCTAATTAACCCTAAACTAATTTAGACTAATGAA
>JAYMTB010001323.1:0-11121 GCA_036897585.1 Francoa sonchifolia
CGCATTATCACCCAACCAAACTTTCACCTGCCAATCAACAAACAAACAGATTATAAATAACAATGCCGCAACATTCAACAATTCGAATCCACCTAAAATCGACTAATTCCACATAAAACACATCAAAACAACTCAAATCTCGTAAAAATCCTCAAGAACAAAAGAAAGAGAAGAATGATCAAACCTTGACGAAATCGTATTTGGAAGAAGCATTACGAGATGATGATCTAACCAAAGGAGCAGGAGGGTTTTTATCCAAGTCAGAAACATCTTGACCAGTGGAGGTGTCATTAGGGTTCGAGATTGAAACGGCAACTCCTTTATCTTTCTTCATCTCGTCTCTCGGAATTTGTCTTTTGATTTGAATCTCTGCAGTCTTTTCTTTCTCTTGTATGGTAATCATCCCATTTTCTTTTCTACTATTTGGTCTTTACCCGCCGTATTCGGACCAACCCATCATTATTCATTTTTAACCCCCAAACTACATGATATTATCATATTTATCCCCTAATTTTTTTTTCCTTATAAATTGCCCCCAAACTGGTAATAATATATCTTTTATTTTATTTTAGCCTCTTATAATTATTTCGAATTTTTCATTTCTTTTTTGTTTTTGTTTTGTATATATACAATGTCATAATTTTTTTTTTATTTTATGGAAAAAAAAATTTAAATGTAACGATGTTAAGAACATTGTTGGTGGTAGTGCAACTACTGCAAAAAAGAGTCACACGAGGACGATTTGTTTGGTGGTTTCTGAAAATGGGGGTTAATTTCGAATAAACATGGAACTACAAAATGAGTACAAGCAAAAACAACAGTTTCATATGCTGATTTATTAAGATCGAGGAGCTGCGAGTTGCAGCTTCTTTACCCTATCCGATTGTTTCACCTGGCTGTTCGAATCAAAATATCAAGGTTAAAGATTATCCTAACATGGGGTTATTAAGAAGAAAATGATTTATATGAAATCAGTACCTAATATCATGAGGAGTGATAAATATCCACTGGGATCCTTGTTGTAAGGCGAAATTCATTAGAGTATCCAAGCTGATTTTCCGGCTAACAGCATCCTGAAGATCAAATGAGATGTATTATAACCGTCCTAAGCAATCCTTTTTTTTCACATGAAAGACGAGCTAGACAACATTGTCTTGATATCTTGTCAGTGTCCAGTATCACTTACCATAAAAACATCAAACTCATCCATTGCACGGAATGGCGCTTCAGTCATTTCATGAAGAGCTAAGGTGAAGCATAATGTTGAAAATGAGCGTTCCCCGCCTAATTTAACAATCAATAACATCCGAAAAAATTACCCAAATCTTTAGTTAATATACAACATCAAGCCTTCGGAAATATCAATTGAGTCCCAAATTGTTAAATAAATCCAAAACAAAACACACTAGAAATTCACAAAATGCACAAATGCATCAATATGATGTCATGATGAGAAGTATGCAAAGAAGGAAGAAACCTGAAAGTCCTCTTGTGTCACGGACACCGCTGCTTGATGTGTCTTGAGGCATCTTTACCTTATAGAGAGAACCAATGCCATCACAAGCAAAAGAAACAAAAACAATCAATTTTATCCCGACAACTACGGGCCAAAAGTTTGAATATAGTCTACTTTTATAAGATAACAAAACCAAAAATATATGGATTTACTAGAGTATTGCACTCAAAGCCAATAGCTAACCACGACTGAGAGGGTCTTGTCATCATCACTAATGTCAATGCGTCCACTGATCCCTTTCTTTACCAAATGACCATTGAATCTGATGGCAAAGATTTAACGATTAAACAATGGTTAAAGTCTCACAAAAGCTTTCATTTAATTTTTTAAAGTAAACCAAACACTGAAGAATGTAATTTGACTTTTGGAGAGAGCAATTCATACTTCCAAGTCAACTGGCGTTTCAACAATGTTTTATTCCTTTTGAACTTGGACCATCGCAGCTCTACAGCCCTTTGGCAAGCCTACCAATTGAAGAAAACAAAAACAAAAAAAACTCCATAAACAAGATATAGTCATGTATACAAGATCAGCAGAATGAAAAAGCATAGCTTTGAAATACAATAGAACCTTTTAGTGTTTAGTAACAACTTACACTCAACTTTTCTCTAAAACCTTGGTAGGTTTGCTGTTTTTTAAAGATTTTGCGCTCTTTTTTGTCATACAGTAGCCTGAGGTCGTCAATAGATTCAGAATATCTGAAAGAGAGAGGAGAGAGAGAATCTTACAAAACTGAAAATTTGACTGTTGTTGAAGTGATAGAAAGAATAAAATTACATCTGTACCGTGGGGCCTCATGCTGAAGTCTCTGATTTAGCCTAGTTAATTGAGCACTGAGTTGCTCTGGGGTGCTCCCCTCCAGACCACCTAAAGCTTCTATTTCATCCTCAGGACAAATGATAGATGCCTTTCTACTACTCTCCTACAGCAAGGCCAAGATTGAAAGATTAGCTGCTGCTGCTCGATGATGCTCAGAAAATAACTTTTACTTTAAGCTTGATTGATTATTCCAATGATGATTGACAAGAATTCAATGAAATCCAAGCGAAAAGAAAATATTTTGAAAAAAGAAAAAGAAAGAAAAAAAAAAACAGAATATGTCAAACACAAACAAGCTTCTAATTGGGGGAGGTTGAATGCAAATTTGTTGTGGTGGCTGTATCTCGCTTACTTAAATAACAAGACTGGATCAAGAAAATTAATTTTGTTTCTGTGTTGTGTTTCTGACTACAAGTTAAAAATTGAAGATTTCAATTTTATAAAGACTTGTCAAAAATCTCAAAATTTCACAGAATGAAACTGCTGAGGAAAGTGGGTTTCGTTTCATAAACCTAAAAAAGTTTGTGGAGATAGTAGAAAAAAATTTCAACCCTTGTGTAAGGCATATAATATACCTTACGATTGTCTTCAAGCTCACAATATAGTTCCTCTGCTTCTTTTATTTCCGGTAGGACCCTATTCTTCATGATTCCTTCATAATGAACCTTCAACTGAGGCAAAAGTTTGATTTTTGACAATTAACAAAACTGATACAAAAAACTACAGTAATTGCACTTAAAAGGAGCATAGATAATGTCCAAAATTACCGCTTCTGCCGCATTTATATCATTTTCGATTTCCATTAGATCCTTCTCGGCTTTCTCGAAGCCATCAATATCCCCTTTTGCTGACTCTATATTTTGTTGAAGACAAAGAAGCATATGAGACAGGAGATGGAAATAATGAAAATGAAAATAACATGTAAACAACACTATTACATACCACATAGATCCTCAAATGACAATTTAAGATCATTGACTTCTGCTTTCGCTTCACTCATTCTGACTTGTACTTTTTCCAACAACATCTCCTTTTCTTGTTTTTCACCTTGGAGTTTCTAAAAATTATTTCAGATAGGATGTTCTTATTAACAGAACTCCATATCGTGGAAATGAAGAAAAATGGCGTAAATTATTGCAGAACATACATAAATATCCTGATGAAGCTCATCAACAGTTGATGTAGGCAATAAACTAGACTCAGCCATATATGAGTTTTTCACATCTTGCAGTGCTAGTTGCTTAGAACTCTTATTCCGTTCTGCATTGATAAGCCGCAGCTATGAAAAACAAAAGAAGCCACAAATGTTGAAAAATCAGTAAAAGGAAAAGAAAAATGCAAAGCACTAAAATGAGATGAGAACATGCCAACTCAGTTTGAACCCATTAATAAATCGCCAGTAAGTACAAAGAAAGAACATGCTCGGCTTATTGATAAATGAACTCCAACAAAACCATAATAGTAGCATTAGACAGGATAAGTGCACGCATCAAAAGATAACACAATGGAAAATTCGGTTTAGAACAGTGTACTGCATACCAAATTTGAAATTCAAATTTAACTAGCACAAAATCTCTTTAGCTATAACTTGTTTTGCTACCTTCAGACTTTGAAGATTATGCTGAAGATCCTGGAGTTTTTCCTCTGTATCCCTTTTCCTTTTCTTGCACTGTTGAGCTTGTTCATATAAACTTGATGCTTCGGCCTCAAGGTCCTTAATTTGATCATCATAGGAACTACGAAGGCGGCCACTTCTAGCATTCTTATTTGGTGGAAGAATAGTCTGTACTGAACCGCGAGAAAACCTGCGGTTTGAGCAATAAATATAACTCTCAAATTATTGATAAGAATGTGTAAACATCTTCAGAATATCAAATTCAATACAAGATTGAAATTACATATAAACTCTTTTATACTGCATTCTTGTTTCCCAAATGGCCACTTCACTTAAGGAATAAAACTTAAACTTCAAGCCCTTCTTGGCATACTGCATAGTAGTAACTCTCAAATAAGCCTCACAACTCTTTTGCAACCTTTATTGCTACCAAGTTCCGGCCCTCAAACTTCAAGAGATTAATGCAATTAAAGCAAAATAGATATTTCAAACAAAGGACCACACATTCAATTGAATGTTTTTAATGTTATCAAATTACTTCTTCTAAATTGCTATTAGTCAAATGGACAAGTTCTTATACTACTGATCACTTGTAAATGGGAAATGGAACATCAATATAGAAAATTGAATAATTTTTAATTCATGGCTTACATTTTATATCCATCTAAAGTGTAAACCTCCTTCAGATTTGAGATCCTTTGATCAAAAGCTACTGTTTTACCGACATCGTAATCTTTTACAAGTACTTGTCTCTCAGCAGAACCCTGGAAAGTAAGCAGCCAAAAAACTTAGTCTTCCAAGAGCAAGTTTGAAGACAAATACCGCACAAGAGAATCTAGAAATAAGCTAAACAAGAAGAATGCTGAAGAATAGTAACACCTGAAGCAAATAATAAGTTCAATATAATTGAAATGATGAAATCTGTAAAATTACCACATCGACCAAGACATTCACAACGGTAGCAAGTTCGGAATGTAAAACAGAAAGAGTAGTTGGGTGATTTGTCTGGGGAAGCATGTGATCTGGTATATTCAATCTACATCAAAGGGTGAAGTTAAACAAGTAGATGTAAACTACGGACTGGATGCTGATCAAAACAAATAATGTAACCAGTTACCTAGGTCTTGAAAAATCATAAATAATAATCTGAAGGTAATTGTAATTTGCTTCTCTTGCACATTGCCTCAGAATGAGAGAATCTTTATGATTCGTCACAATAAAAGCATTGAGCAACTTTCCAATCGCATTTTCAACAGCTGCAGCCCATTTATCACCATTGATCATGGCCTGCATTACATATAATATAAGAGACGGATAAAAAAATTTAGCTCTTACAGACAACTAAAATCTAGATATTAAGAATAACATGCCATAAATAGGTTGTAATCTTTGCACATTGCCTGCGTAAAAGTTTGACAATTATGGTGGACTACCACCACGAGAGTGTTTTATAGAAACTCAAACAGGTTCAGATATTACACTTAACTTTAAGTACACAAAACTGATTAACTTCAAAGTAATAAATCAGGCATTCTATTTCTACCTCATAACTACAATATCCAATATTGGTCATTAGATGAGCATTGACTTTGAAACCCAAGACCATGATTATAAGAGCAACAAAGATAGCTCGAGCCACTAACAAGATTTAATACAATTCATGTGATATATATAAATAACTAAAAACAAAAGGAGGCAAATATATTTCGTAAAAAGTAAAATTCCTAAACCCTACTCTAAAGTAACTCAAGAGAAACATTGCAACCTAGACATAACAGAGATATCACTTCAGGTAGGAGATGGAGGGAGATCTAATGACTACTGAAGATCTCTCCCTTTTGTACCATGCGAACACAAATTTCATGATTGAAAAAAGTGGTGCTTACGCAATCAGAGAAGGGAATTTACTGACAAGTCTTCAATAGCAAAAAAGACTAAAAACACATGATCTTTCAAAAAAAAAAAAACTAAGACATTATACATCAAATCAAACATGAATATGTCAGTTTGTACTAACCAAATGGACACCGATTGGACCAATGGGTGGCCTTTGGAATCTTTGTTGATGCCTTTTGATTGAACGAAAGAGAGACACCACTCGCTCTCCTCCAAAAGCTGTAACCTGTCAAGACTCAAACATCTTCATTGTATGCGTATGAATTCTATTTTTCATGAGGAGAGCAATCATGGTGCAAAATCAACAGATCTACTATCATATATCTCAGACAGAGAAGTTACATCGCATTTACAAGGAAAAAACTGCAATACAAAGAATACCCCACACCTTGTCACTCTGATGTCACTGGAGCTCACGGACATGAGAACGAATATCACGATGCCTTTTCTCATAATCTTCAATCTAAAGAAACAAATTATGCATCATATGACAATACATATGTTCAAGAATCAGATTATTAAACTAAGACAAAAACATAGAAAATTGTTATAAATGAAATAAGATATGCAACTTTGTACTTTCTTCAGCCTTGTGTGATGCAATCCTAACCATAAAGTGGCTACGCGAATGGAAATCTAGGTTTGATGCATAGAATATCTAACTCTTCTATTCTTTACTTTTCAATCGAAAATATAAAAAAGCACACAAATTTCCCCTTCTATAAAAGCCGTTTTCAAAACCTTGAAAAAAAAAAAACCATCTTATTTCTTGCTCAAAGTAACACTTAACAGGATAGTAAAACCTTTAACGAAACTTCTTTTAAAACCTTCCCTCACTCTCAATTGTTGTGAAAGAAGTTAACTTCTTTGCTTATCTCCACCCTTGGTTAAAATACCCATTTTGGGGTCACTAATCCACTTATCTGAGTAATATGGTTCACCGTACACCCCAAGATCCACTAGTACATTTTTGTAGCCTCTCTCTCGATATGTCCAATGGAAATTAAATGTTACTAAAGGATATGGGGATCATGTTGTGGACCACGCATTTGGTTTAGAAACTCTTACTATGGACAGGTGCTATAAAGGTATAAGCCCTTCTGGTACTTTTTCTCTGTAGTTTGAAAAATGATACGAAACAGTATGATTCACAATTAAATTCAATTCACAAAATTATCAAATATTGGCTATTCATAATTTGACAACTGTGATCCAAGCCCAAATAAGAGTTCCTAAGTATAACCATTCAGAAAACTAGAACAAGAACTCAGCAGCATATTTCTTAATGATGAAGTTATCTAACATGTAAAACACTTCTATACCTCATCAGCAATCTTTTTTATTTCATTCATTTCCATTGATTGTATTTCTGCGAAGGCACTCTCCTCTTCCTTCAACCTAAAATCTCATAAATTTATAGATCAAACAAAATCTACTTCCATAATAAGGAAGGTAAAAAAGTAGGAATGTGTGATGGCTTTGGTAGCTTTAAAACCTTGTAATTTCTGAAATTGCAGTATCAACTTCACATTGGAGTCCCTTCAGCTTCTCCTCCATTTCAGATTCTTCCGCCTGAAGGAAATAAAATTTAGGCAAATTAAAATGTCAGAACAGTTGACATCTGGAACCTTTAAACTCACACACACACTTTTCGACTTTCCTTTCATTTTCCTTCTACCATTCAAGATCCAAACAGAGCCTAAGTTCTCCAAAGATTAAATCTTTGAAATGGTTTTAATTCAGTAATACATAATAAAAAAAAAAACTCTAGTTGTCCTTCATGTCACCCCACCTACTAACACATTTTCACCAAAATCTTTTTTGCACTAATTAAGAATGTTATAATGTTAAGAAAATAAATACTTTTTGAACTACCAATGGCATGACAAGATTTGTATTCCAAAGACCTCTACAGAACCTACTGTATCACTTATCACTTGAGACAAAGCCGAAGGGAAAAAACAATACCTACTTAAGTGTCCTTGTTACATGGAATGTTCATGTTAAATAAGTATAGTCAAATAAAAGGATCTGCAAACCAAAATTGAAGAAAGATAATGTGGGACCCAGGAAACATTCTTCAATTTTCTCTAAAAACAAATTACTAATGACAAAATAGCTAGAAGTATCATGGAAAAAAGCCACCATCATAAGATAATGCTATTATCTACAGAAACGCAACAGCAAAACCTGTGTATTGTTCCGATGTTGCTCCTTAATATCTTGAACTTGCAGTTCAAGTAACCTAAGAGACTTCGTCATCTTCTGAATGTGGTTCCTTGTGCGGCCATACTCTTCCTCTAGCTCAAAACTATGTTTTGTTGCCTAAAATTAGAAAGAATCAGGAGATATATCAAGAAATTTCAAATACTAAAATACAAACATTAAAATCAAGCAGACAGACATAAATGAGTATCAAGGGTAAAAAAAAATAATGATCAAAAAGAGAATTACACGAGGCCAAAATCCCAGAAGACTATCCAAAGAATAGACTACCGAATATTCCAAGTTTTTTCTTGCAAATGATGAATTTACACTTCTCATTTGCAACACACAATTGAGCAATTACTAGTGAAAACCAGATATCACTCTATCTCTAGTATATATTTTTTTCAAATGAGTTATTTTGTGTACTTGTTTTTCTCTTTTTCTATTCATATATAAAAGTGGAAAGAGAGGAAAAGAAAAGGAGTGATAGAGCAACACCAGGAATCAGCTAAACTTACATGATTCTTAACACCTAAGAATTATTTCATCGAGCTAACACTTGGAAACAATTACAATTTATGATAGATGTCATAGCGTCACATACCAAAGAAAGTTTTTGCTGCAATTCTTCCTTCTGTCTCCGCACTTCTGATGTCTTCTCCATCATGACTGCAATTTGAGTTTTCTTCTTACTGCATCGTTCCCCTAATTTATCCAAATCAACCTATAAATAAACAAACCAACACGCTTAATTTGAGTAATAAATCCAACTTTCAAGTAAATTAGAAGAATGCACTATAAATATTTCCAATTAAGCTTAATTACAATATACCATAAAGTATGGTTGAGTTCAATGATGCTGAACCAATTTACCCATCCAAAGGGGAAAGGATAAATGAAAAACAAACAAATAATAGTCTTAACAAGCAGACAATTTAAATTACTGTGAAATTTACATAGGATTGTTAACATAGCCAAGATAATTACTCACTAGTTGCTTGTCAATTTTAGTTTGGCAAGCAGGTATACGATCTTTCAACTTTTCAATCTTCACACTTTGTTCTTGGAGTTGCTTGTCTACCTTATATACCCAAGACCACGCAAGCTTCTTCTTTAATTGTTGTACATATTGAGATATCTCTTCTACATGCTCCATGTTTTTTATCTTTCCTTGCAACTCTTTAAGTTCCCTCTGTACGGGTTTAATTGAGTCTTCCAATTCTTGAACAAGAGCATTTGCAGAGTCTAAGTTTTTCGTAATATTTTGCAAAAGATCATTCACTTGCTGAAGAAGTGTTGCCTTGAAGAAGAACTGAGGACTGCAGTGTCAGTATGGCACCCATATAGTTCTTAAAACACAGAGATAGAACTTACCTTGAATTTATCTTTGTCATTCCCAGAATGTAAAAATTCTCGGCTTTTGTCTTGAGTCATTATAACACATGGGTTCTCAACATCAATCTGCAAAATGTAAAGCACTTTTTCTACCACTAAAAACCACAAATCAAGAAAGGCAAAAAATTGCGTCAAGAACAGTGTATCATGCAAACCACTTACATTAAAATGTTCAACCAGCTCACGAAGCTCCTCTTTCCGACTAGCAACTTTTTTGCCTATTAATACATCAAATAGAGAATAAGATCGTATGAAGAATACCAGAACATCTGTTAATGTTCATCTTGCCTATACAATCTAACAAAATCTTTATAGAAGTTAATGACATAAATGAGACAAAAACAAATTCAGTTCCACAAGCCTCAAAACTTGTTTCAACTTTCAATGTATCTACAACACATAAATTAAAATGCTTGTTCAATGCATGAAAACATCAATACAGTTATCATTCTAATATGTGAAGGTTTAAATCCATCATACATTTGCTGAAAAACCTGTTAAATCTGTGACAGAATGCACGCGCACGCGCACACACACACATATATATAAGACGTATAGAACGAGTTTCCCTTGATACCGTTTTTACAAGGGAAAATAAACAATACATAATATCAAAATGGCCACAACTAATAGGATTGATGTTAAGTTCAAAGCAAGACGAACACCACTAATCCAATAATTTTGTTTTTCAGACATTGAGGAATATAGAAACCTTTGGTAAAGTAGAGCACTTTCAAAAGCCCTTAAGTATTGTAGGATAGACAGAAAAAACAAAGCTCTAAAATATCTTAGTCGAGATTAACTTAAGTAAAAAAGACATCTATAATGATTAAGCCTTTGAAATAGCTAAAGTGTGCCTACAAACTTCTAACTATTTGAGTTTCCCTTAATTGTTTCCACTAACCCCAACAATCTTAAAGTTTCTAAATAATGAGTGAACGGAGGCTATAACATGGTATGGATCTTTGGATTCTTTACCAAAATAAACTTCTGCATATAAAATGAGAAAAAATGAAGAGAAAATATATCAAAACCTTGGTGATCTTTTAAAACAGTGGAGCTGGTAGATTCCAAAATTCTGCGTTCTAAAATTATGACATCGCCATATATTTCTGGCTTAAATGCCTCCACCCCTTGATTTTTTATCTCCACATGAACGGCTGCGTAACTGCAAAGATAAAAAATTAAACTACACATAAAAAGAAAGTTAAAGAATAAAAGAAGATAGAGGAGCACATTTCCGAGGGAGAAAAGTTTGTCCTTGCAGAATTATTAAAATATTTAGAGTGAAACGTCACGTAGTCATCAAATGCAAAATGAGAAGCACCATCATGTCATATCACCACACCCAATAAATAATCAATGATCTTAATGAACTTTGAGGTTTGGTCCTTATTATGTTCATCAGGCGAAAAAATTATTGCCATCTTTGTTTCTTTTAAATAAAAGATCATTTTGGGAAAATCAGCATGACACATGCATCATAATACATGCAATGCATTGTACTTGTACCGTATAATGGTTTGAAACAATGAAATGTAAATTGGGAAAGAATATACACAACTATGTAGCATGGACCTTCAAAATAATAAGGACAATACAATCAGCATTTCATTTTGACAAATTTTTCAATAAGATGTTCATAGAAAAAATGTACTGATATGTTACGGCG
>JAYMTB010001324.1:0-11120 GCA_036897585.1 Francoa sonchifolia
AGAGCTTAAACTTTACGTGCTTATAAAAGGTGGTGGTCGGTTCATAAGCCTTTCCGCCCCATAATCTCATATATTCTTGCATCGGAAAATTGATGAAATTTTCAGTACCGTGACTATGTCTACTGGTCGTATTAGGTTTTTTATTGTAGAAATTATGTTACGAGTACTATAAATAAGCCTTTTATATTGAAAACTAGGACAATGCAAAATTACTAAATTATCCTGCATGTATATTTGGCGTTTTCATTTAGCCGGTAGTGAGAGCCCTGCAAAAAGGCGCTGCACCCTAGACCCCCGCTCGTTGTTTGGGAAGCGAGACACCTGTATTGTTATATCGGAAAATTGAGAGTTGTAGTGTTAAAATAAAGTATAAGTTAATACAGTTAAATTTGGTTATTCTAAATGTTCGGTAATGTGGTTATGTCTACCGGTCGCATTAGGCTTTTTATTGATGAAATTATGTTACAAGTATGATAAACGAGCCTTTTATATTAAAAATTAGAGCAATGCAAAATTACTAAATTATCCTGCATGAGTATTTGACGTTTTCGTTTATCTTTTGGGAGATCCGGTCCCAATCACCCGCTCGCTAGCGAGAGCCCTGCAAAGAGGCGTTGCACCCTAGACCCCCGCTCGTTGTCCGGGAAGCGAGACACCTATAGAGGAATCTCACCTCTTGACCCCTCGTGTACTCCAATAGAAATATTATAATTCATATATGTTAAATAATCAAACTCCACGTCTCCAATATAAAAATTAAAACTCACGAATTTGAATATTTTAAATTGCCATGACCAAAAGTTGAATGTTGTCGCATTATTTAGTGTGACCAGCTGTTTCAAGCCGAAGAAAACTGTCCATTAGCTGTGACCAGCTTCAAAGTAAAGGGTTTCAAGCCGAAGAAAATGTATGTGTGACCAGGTTCAAAGTAAAGACTAAATATTAAATTTTCGAGGGCGTTAGATATACATATTGGACCCACTAAATCAATTGGTAATTCAACACTAATAAAAGTCGAAATTATTAGTACTAAAAAGAAAATAGTGGGTAGAATATGAGATGCTCTATAAATAGTGGGACAAAGAATATTTCATGATTGATCTTTTAAATTTTTTTGTTTTTGGGTTAAACTTTTAGGTAACTTTACCTCCCCCAAAATAATTCAACATGTTTCCATTTTTGTGATGGTAAGACTCATTTCTTTTTGTTTCCTTACTTTATTGCTCAAAAGTGACACTCATAGACTGAAAAATTGAATTATTTTTTAATCTATTGTTTAGATCCCAATCTCATGTCTATTAACAATAATTTCTCAAATCCCAATGTTTTAAATATAAGATTAAGATTGTTAAAATGGCAAAAGTAATGCAATAGAAAGGCCTTAGAAACGATGAACTACCAATATGTATATCTAATAATTATTATAGGCTAAAATCAGTAGTCAAATATTTCAGCCTCTAAACCATTTTCTTAGAAGACAAATTTCTCATCCTCGTGCAAATATCTAGACTAGAATCTGTAGTGCGATCGCATACAGGAAATAACTTCTTCTTTCTGCCTACTTGAGTAGTAGTTGAGTGTTTGGTTTCACTTTTTGTCTCAACATAACCATTTATGTTTTAAATTGGGTTATTATTCATGGCCATAGGTCTAGCTTAACTGATTCGACCCGTTTCTAAATGGATCATCCATGATCCATGGAAGCATTTCCCAATTGAATTGGGCCGGGCAATTTTACCTCAACTTGGGCCACTAATCCATTTCATTGGGCCGGGCTAAAAGTTAGACACGACGTACGGACGAGGGCATGATGGTAATTTAATCAAAATTCAAAATAATGAAAGCGTGACCCCACATGGTTCTATATTAGGCAATCACTCACTTGGAGAAGCATCAACGAAACCACCAAGAAACTGCCTAATTCTGTTTCTCTGTCGGTTTCCCTTCGCAGCATGGATCGCACCGACGACGATCCGTCGAAGAAACGGAAAATCCTCCACGATCTTCCGGAGGATAATGACGGTGAGGAATCGGAAGATCAGAAGATGGAGAAATTCTTCAGTTTAATCAAATCGATTCGCGACGCTCGCGATCGCCTGACGAAAAACGGATTTGCCGTCGAATCGAAGGAGGCCAAAAGCGAGAATAATTGTAAGGCTAGTGCGGTTTGGAAACCCGCGTTTGTGAAGGAAGATTTTATCGCGCCTGATGATGGGACAAATTGTTTGCCGGCGGCGAATTTGGCGGAAGGGGGTTGTTCCGGAAAAGGAGATTTGGTGAATAAGGTTGAAATTGACGATTTAGACCTTCGTCTTTCGCTTTAGTTTTGGAACTATGAAGGGTAGAATGGTAATAATGCGATTCTATATAATCATGCATGAAGTAGATCATTAATTTTGTTAATTAATTTTTCTTTTTCTTTTTTTTTTCTCTAATTGAAGTTCGAATTGGCTCGAGTAAATTTTAATTTTGGGTAAACTATAATTTATAGTGACGTTTTTATACCCCATTATGTTAGATATAAATATTAGGTCTATTACCTAACAACTTAAGTATTTAGGTCAATCAATAATTCAATACGGTATCAGAGTATAAGGTTCTGAATTCAAACTTATGCTGCTGCAGTTTAATCCCAATTTTACATGCATCGTGTTTGGTGAGACCATTGAGTATGTCGGTTTCAAAATAAGACTAGATTTGGTCCACGTTTCAAACTGAATAAAATTTCGATTTCGCATGAGAGAGAATATTAGATATACATATTGGACATATTATCTAATAATTTAAGCTTTTGGGTCAATCGATATTGTAACATGGTATCAGAGCATAAAATCCTGAATTCAAACCCTTGCAATTTAATTCCAATTTTACATGCATTGTGTTTAGTTAAACTGAAAAAAATTTTGTTTTCGCATTAGAGTGAGCGTTAGATATATATACTGGACCTATTATCTAACAGCTTCAGTCATTAAAAAATAGCAAATATTGAATATTGCTCTTCGGTAAATATATTCTTTTTTTTTTTAGACCATTGGATTTATTAATGGTCACATGAAAGTGTTGAAAGTTTTCTTTATTTAAAAGCATAAAATAGGAGAACAAAATCATTATATATATGGCACTACATGGGAAGAATAAATTAAAAGCAAAGCTAAGTCTTTATTTATTATTTTTAATATAAAATAAATAATAGTATTTTTGATACGTCGAATATACGGTCAAAACCTAGTCGCTGAAAGTCAAAATGATGACGTGCTGAGTTGGACAGCAGTGGGATGACGTGGCGAACACTACGTCAGCAAAGGACAAAACGATGCCGTATGGCAGCCCACACCGCATTTTCTTTTTTCACGGCTGCACTTACCACACAATCCTACTTTTTTAGTACGTCACTATAATGACATCATCATTCCTTGTGATTTACTTAAATAACCCCTTAATTATTAGTTTTTTTTTTTTTTTTTTATTAAGTTTCTTTTAAAAAACTTTAATTGATTTTCATTTTTCGCCGGCTAATATATAATATATGAATCGAGACTTCTCTAATTCACCTACGTGCCTCTAGACTGGTCAAACAAATTCTTACTTACACGCAAGAATCGTGCTCGTGCTCACCAAGTCGATGAAGTGTATCTAACCCTATGCGGGTAATATATAATATATGAATCGAGATTTCTCTAATTCGCCTACGTGCCTTTAGAATGGTCAAACAAATTCTTACTTACACGAAGAACCGTGCTCGCCAAGTCGAAGTTGATGAAGTGTATCCAACCCTATGCAGGTAATATATAATATATGAATCGAGACTTCTCTGATTCGCCTCCGTGCCTCTAGACTGGTCAAACAAATTCTTACTTACACGCAAGAACCGTGCTCACCAAGCCGACGAAGTGTATCCTACCCTATCCTGCTAAATCATTATACTCACGATATCAATGCACGGTAATTAGGGATTAAACTGTAATAACAGAAGTTTGAATTCATTACTTATTGACCAAAAAACTTAAACTGTTAGATAATTGGTCCAATATGTATATTTAATTTAGTTTTATAATTAAACAATAGAAGGCACTTTAGTCATTTCCACCAAGCATTAAAAAAAATCCAAACACCTATAAATAGAGAAAATTCCACATAAATTCCACATAAATTCATTACCATTTGAATTAAATAGAAATCAATTCACAGCATTCACGTTTCTTTCGCCTCTTTCTCAAAACAGAATCAAAAAAGATCTCAACAATCCGTTTCTTGACATGGAAAATGGCGGAAAAAACCTCAGCCACAGCTCCAAATCATCCAATGGAGTAAATCACGAAGAAGACGAGAAAATCGATGAGTTTTTCGAACTAATCAGAAGCTTTCAAACCGCAGTTAACCGCCGGAAAAACGAGTTACACGAATTCGAGGTCGAGGTCGAGGAATCGAAAAGGAAGAATAAGATTACGAGATTGGAGTGCGAAGAGCGATCGAGTTGGATTCCGTGTTTTAGATCGGAAGATTTTACGGAAGAAATTGAGTTTAGAAAATCGCCTGAGATTTTTCCGGCGCCGTGTAAGAACGAGGAATTGAAGGAAGAAGAAAAACTCGTCGATGATCGTTTAGATCTGAAACTCGCGCTTTCATGAATGGTTTGGTTTAATCGGCGATGTTAAAGAACGAGGAATTTGTCAAAGAGTCGAATAAGGAGTCTTGTTAGCTGTAGTGGATTATATGGGTTTAGTGATTGCATTCAATTCTGTCAATTTGTTCTTCAATTGTCAGCTGCCTTTAAATATGTGAGTTTGATTCAACATTGATTAATTGAATAAGAAATCTCAAGTTCCCTGATAATCTCTCTCGTTTGTTTTTGTGAGCCTCTGTTGTATCTTTTACTCCAACAAATTTGGTATACAGAAGGAGTTTCAAGGTGATTCAAAGGTGATCGTGGTGAGATTGTAAACACTTCGGCATGACTTTGAAACCTTGGTCATGAAAAGTGGAGAATCTGTTGCTGAATTTTTGTCAAGATCTACGACAATGGTAAGTCAAATGCGATCCTATGGAGAGAAGAGAAGATTACTGCTGATCAGACAATTGTTGAAAAGGTATTGAGAAGCTTGACTCCAAAATTTGAACACGTAATTGCTGCAATAGAAGAATCTAAGGGTTTGTCAATTTTTTCCTTTGATGAACTAATGGGATCATCATAAGCACATGAGGCAAGAGTCAATCGATCACTTGAAAAGAATGAAGAAAAGGCATCTCAAGTGAAGGAGGCAGCCACCAGAACTGGAGAAGGAAAGATCAACAAGTAGAAGCCGTGGAAGAGGAGGATTCTGTGGCAGGGGTCGTGGTAACGGAAGAGGCAGAGGTCACTTCGACGGACAACGGCAGTTTGGTGAGCAAGAGTTATGGACATATAAAAGCTGATTCTTGGCTGATGTGCTTACCAAGGCTTTGTGGAAAGAGAAGTTTATCTACTCCAGATTTTTGCTTCGTGCTTATAACTTTGAATAAAAAGAGACGCTTGAAAAGTATATTAGAAAATAATTGATTATGTAATTTTTACGTGTAATTTAATATATATTATTGACTATTTAAAAATTAAGTTTATCTAAAATGATTTATTGAATTAATGTTGGATTTTATGCAAAAAAAATTATAAACAAAAGACAAAAAGTGATAAATACTATAGATAATTTTAATATTTGACCATGTTTATTCACATTTAATTAAATATTATATATATAGTTGAAGAAGAGAATGGTCAAGAAAGCATAAATTTAAAATAAAACAATATAAAAACCTTATATTAAAATTTATATACAAATTATTCTACTCTTATTTTTAAAATTAACTCTATTTAAAAATAAGAACTCCTTTTTGAATTAAAATTTAATGAAATATGTGGGAACTAAGGAACGACCCTAATTTTAATATACTAATGTACCACATATTTTACATAACACTGACCGACCTTGACCCCAGTTATTTTGAGGTCATATCTAGTATTCAGAGTTTGCCTTGATTTGATATTGCTCTCACGGTCCGCACTGAAATAGTGTTTTACCCCTAGATGTCCACTAGATATCCAATCAAGTGATGCGCCTAAACGCATTTTCACCCCTAACCACAACTCATCTGCTGATTCTTCGACATCAGTCTGTGCGAACGTCCACTTAGTTTCACCCAACCTTCATCCTAGTTATTGATAGATCATTTAGGTTCGAGTCCATAAGTAGTGACAATTGCCCTACGAAGACTTGCTTTCGCTGTTACGGCTTCAGTGGGTTCCCTTAACCAAGCCACTGCCTATGAGTCGCGGGCTCATTCTTCGACATCATACCAATTAAATGTTAATTTAAACCTTTTAATTCAATTAATTAACTATTTAATTAATCACTCCTCAAATGTGACGGAGCTGAGATAAGCGTACCTCATTTACCAACCTCCGTCAATATGGGCTTGAACCTTGGGCTTTACTATGGGCTTTATAACAGATTTTGGCCCAGTAAGTCCAACAACATAGCCGATATAAACTTCAGGCCTTCATCCATTGTTGTCAGTTATAACCTTCACTCCGTGAAAAAAGGCCATACCGGCGAGGATCAGTTTACTCATTTCAAGAAGAAAAATGGCGAAGCTCAGTAGTTCTCCGATTTGCTTTAGGCCTTCAATTACTGCTGATGTAGTGGCGAAACTTGCCGCTTTCAGTCCTCCTCATTCTCAACTCAAAGTGATTCCTCTTTCACATTCTTGTTTCTTCCGTCTCAGTTTCGGAGAATCTCCATTTTTGCAGCTTAAAGTGACGGTTAAAGACGGTAGAAATGCTTCTATGCTGCCTGTAGTTAGAGCTCAGAGCACTCCAGGTTCGTAGGCTTAGTATTTGTCCAATTTTTCAGCAAAATTGTTTAAAGTTGTTTATGAGATAGGAGTATCGCGTAATTTGATTGATGCTTGGTTGCTGGTAGATTATGTACCGGATGCGAATTTCTATAAAGTTGAAGCGATTCTAAGGTGTGGTGATCTGTCTTTCTGCTTTCTTTTCTACTTTTCTTTGGTCTGGAGCCTTTTGGTTTTAGTGATCGAATCTTTAGTATTCTTTGAATGTTTGTATGGCTTGCAGAGCGTGATTCTTTGTGATACTTAAATAATTTCTGGAGAATTTGTTTTATTGTTGTTATAATGATATTATCTGATTTGTTGAGCCTAAATTTCTAATCCTTTACCTGTGTGTATTTTGTTGGTGGATTTGGAACAAAGTAGACCTTGGCGAGTTCCTCATGTTTCCTCGGTAAGAGCTATGGACCTTGTGTATCTTATGTATAACTATAACTAAAAAATTGTCATTATGAAGCTTGACTAATTTCGATATATATTTTAAATCAAATTGTCGAAATCTGATAGGAAATAAAGAGAGAAAAATGTTCAGCGAACGTAAATGGTAATTTACAAGAACGTTCCTGCCCAGAGTTGCCTATACAAACTTTACATTTGAACTTCATTCCCAACTATGAAATATTATAATGCAGTCATGATCAAGATTACAAAAATTTATGGTGTTTGATGAGTTTCCTTGTGTATGTTTGTAATTATTAATAGCTCCAATGCCTAGATTAGTGAATGTCATCCTTGCAAGTTTTTTTGCAAACATTAGGTAAAAGGAGTGACAAGAACTCAACAATCATAAATAAGGGGCGGGTGGATAGGTACATTTTGAGAGGTGTAGAAGGAGTGATGGCTTTCAGTTGAAAGAGGCCAAATTAGGGGTTATAATATTGAAACCGGTAATCTCCTGAACTAACATGTCCAATCTTGTAAACATCCAAGTTACGTGGAAGAAGGAAAAACAAGACAAATATACAGCATAACTGCTTGTAATTTCACACTTCATACTAATTGACATTTGTGAGGTACTTTGTGAAATGAAGGCTTTACTTCGAATGGGTATACGTGGCGTAACGGTTTCAGATGTTCGAGGATTTGGAGCGCAAGGTGGTTCAACAGAGAGACAGGCTGGTATGATTTTGTCCTGTTACCAATGTTTCAGTTTTCATGTCCCTTATGTTGAGTAAAAATAATGAACTTATATATTTACCTTACTTATGTCCATAAATACTTTTTATATCCTAAGGATCATTTACTATGTTTTTGTAATGTCAACATTTAATGTGTATTACCATGTAGGATCTGAATATTCTGAGGACAATATGGTTGCCAAAGTTAAGATGGAGATTGTGGTGAGCAAAGACCAGGTATCTAGATTATGAAGAGTCTACATAGATTTCATTAGTTGCATTGTGCACTAGGATACTTCCTATTCCTAATAAACATGACCTTTTACTCCATAGTGATATTCCGATGCAGAAACCTGTATGCTATGTTTTGTAGATATAGATACTCATTGAGTTACAACACTGACATTACATACGTAGTGTAACTATAGATTTCCTTTATTATGGACGTTGAAAAGCCTCCAAGTTTGGTCTTCTATAAATTTTGGATGTTGATCGAAACTGTAAATTTGCATATATTTTGAGTCAAATCATGAGACTAGAAATACTGTTATGTTCACAAGAAACTTTATTAGACTCCTCATCTTCTTTCCTTGTTTTCCTTTATATTTCCCTAAAGAGGAATGATGTCCGTACCACATCGAGGGGCCATCATGTCTGATGGAACCCATGTTTCACAAATTATAGCTTATATGGTACATTGATCTGAAAGTCTATCAAATACTCACATATTTCTCTATTAGGTTGAAGCAGTGATAGATAAGATAATTACTGAGGCAAGAACTGGAGAGATTGGCGATGGCAAGATTTTCTGTAAGTCTTCGAATATGCTTTTTTATTTGCTTTAAAGGTTTACAAAATGTTTGAGTCCTACGTGCTAAACGATATCATTTAGGACCATGGACACGACAATAGGTTACGATTTGCATTTACTGATTCAAAATTTACTCATATTTCTAAAGATATTTTTAATTATTTTGATGAATCATAATATGGTCTTATGTTGCTTTGCATTATCCAATGAATATAGCATTTAGATATCGAGCCTTGTAATCTCACAACTCCTAACTCTTACTTTTCAAGGAAAGATTGCATGCAATATTCTTTATGTATCTGAAAGTATTTAAAATGTTTTTAGAAAGTTCCGTTGGTAATCAGAAATTCATGTTTTGTGGCCTAATTATTCACACTGCACCCACCCCTTTTGGTAAATTGTTATGTTATCTGACACATTCATCAAAATTTTAACGAAGACCATTGATTTTGCAGTGATGCCAATCTCAGACGTCATAAGAGTTCGCACTGGTAAATTATTATCTTTCGAGCCATAATGCTGTATATAACAATCGATTATTTGTTGTAAACATAACAAAGCAACCGTGTTCCGTAATCTTCAGGCGAACGTGGAGAATCGGCTGAGAGGATGATGGGTGGTCGAGCTGAAAGTTCCTCTTCACCATCAGCTGCTTGAGTCACAAAGATCATCGCCTAATTGTTTCATTCAATCCATCTAGTTTCCAGTCTCTCTTTAGTTCCCTTTACTCATTTTCGAGCTAAAAACTTTGTAAGATCTTTTTTCTCCTTTTAAACTTCATTTAGATATGGAAATGACCAAACCATAAACATCATCAATATATCATAATCTGCACCTATAAACAATTTTCGATTTTTTTTTTTTAATTTCATCTCTTATGAACATGCGTTTATACTTCTAATGTGTATATATATATACACACATCGATCAAAGTTATTGTCATTTTCACTACTATTATCAAATTATCATTATTTTTCAATTCGTGATTTGAACTTGCGAATTCATAGAGTTCACGGCTTCAAAGCTAATTATTCGAGATTCATGAATTTTTGCCAAGATTTTGAAAAAAATATATATATTTTTAAAAGATACATGTTTTTATTATTTTTAGAAAGAAAACTACAAAATATAAAGATGGGCGGATCGGACAAACCTCGACTTTTTAAGTTAACATGAATATAAACCTAATGCGCATAGATATCGAAGTGCTCCATATGCTGAGTAATCTGTTTCGTATTCCGAGACTAATCGGTAAAATAGACTTTCCAATTAAACGAACATGTTAGATTTTTTCTTTCTCAGCTTTTTTTGCTTTCGCCTTTTTCATTTTTTCTTTCTTGCGTTCCTGTTTTACCTTGACATTCTCATGCCCTAAAAATTGTTGAGAGGTATTTTTTCAAATACCCATCAGACTTGGGCTAATTTGATGAGACAACTGCTAATTATTATTATTTTTTTTCTGAATTTATTGAAAAAAAAATCAAATATGTATGGATATGGAAATGTGTGTCCTTCCCAAGGAAACCAGCCACTCTACAACCAAACAGGCACCGACATAACGGCGTTTACAATTTCTGTTAAATTGGCAGCTAAGAAAACCAACAAATCTTAACGGCGAGATAACGGTTAAATTTCCCTATTAAATATCCCTACTTCCGCCATTATTTATCATTTCTCCATTAATTTTCCCTCTTTCAGATTCACTTCTCTTTCCGCGTAATCGTTATTGCTGGTTGGAAGAACAGCTATCGTGAGAGAGAGAGAGATCGGATTCATCTCTCTATTGGCCTTGAATTGGAAGAAAGTATAATCGTTGCCAGGTTTGTGTAATTATTTTGTTTGAGAATTTGTTTGATTTTCACCTAAATTTGCTGCGAATCTGTTTTAATTGTATGGAGTCTGTTCACGATTTGAAAACTGAGAGATATGTGGATCTGTCGTTTTCCTTGTGTGTTGATTGATTAATTTTGTTATTTGTTCAATATTGGAAATGTATTTGGTTTGTGATTGAGGATCTAGCTTGTATTCTTCATTTCGCGTTTATTCTTGTTAGTGAGCTGTGGATCTCGTCGATTTGATGTGTTTTTTCGCTTATTCGCTCCTGAGAGACGTAAATTTTTATGGATGCTTGTAATATGAGCTTGATCTTTAAATCCTTGTTGTTCTGATTTGTGTCTAGCTGTCGTTATTGTACAATTGCGTTTCATGCTCTGGATCCGCTAATTCATTTCTACAATGCTGGATAATAACCTGCCGATGCTGGTGTATGATCTTAGTTCTCTTTTTAGCTTGTACCTTAGCTAGATCGG
>JAYMTB010001325.1:0-11117 GCA_036897585.1 Francoa sonchifolia
CGACCTCCCCTAAAAAAGGGAAGCCGAGACGCCATCGACGACAACAGCTTTCACAGAATATTTTGAGAAGTCAAAATCAACACAGAAGCTTTTGAGTTAGCAAATTCCATTTTGACTCTTAGAATCACTTTTCAAAGTATTTAAATTTAACAGCAAATTTTATTATCTTCAAAATTTGTTAAAAGAATATTTTTTGATGCAAGTTTGAACTACTCCAAAATATTTTAAACAAAGCAATTTCAATTTGGATTCTAAATTTGATTAATTTATCTGAATCGAGTTCAGTATTGATTGAATCACTTCAATATATTTTTGTGAGCTCAATGTCAAACTTCAGTATTTTTCAAAATCAACAAATAATCCGATAATTTTAGGCAAGATATGATATCAAAATAGTCATTGTATAATATGACCATATAAAAAATGACAATTTGTAAACTCATGAGCAATTTCGAATAGAAAGAGTAATTACATTAAAGCAGTTAAAGCCATAATCAAGTCAAATGCTACAGAATATCAAAGCAGGCAAAATTCAGGATAAAGGATAATCAATTTGTCATCTTTGTTTCGGCTTCTTCGCGCTACAGTTTTCATCCTCCAGGGACTTTAGTTTGTTCCTAATTGCAGCTATTTTAGCAGCCCGGCTAATAATCTGGCCTGAACTGCTTCCGCCAAGGTTTGCCTTGTTTGCTTGGCCAATGGATTTGGAAGGATTTTCTGATGTTTCTGCCAAGTACTTTTCACTGGCTAGACGAACAACTAGAGGGCGGCCACAAGCTAATCTCCCGTGCATCTTATCCTTGGCCATTTTAGCTTCCTACATACTCACTTTAATTGTGGAAATCAGAGATTGCATACATGAGAAAGAGCAGAGTTTCAAGTGTTGTAAGAGACATACACAGGTTATACTCTAATAACTTACCTCTTTGGTGCTATACTGGATAAATGCAAAACCATGTGGCACTCCACGTTTTGGACCATGAGTGTGCCATACAAAGTCTTCGGATACAATTGTTCCAAAGGGAGAAAACATCTTAATCAGAGAAGCCCTAAATAAAAAAGAAAGATTCAATGAAGGAGCAAACTGAATAATTTTTTAAAGGTATTGAGTCAAGGAGGAAAGAAAAGAAGAAAAGAAACTCGGTTCTACATTTGCTTACTCTGTTATTCTCAAATCAAGATTTCCGATATAAAGTCGGCTTTCACACTTGTCATCAACAACCCCATTACGATCCTGCAGTCAGTTATTACTTATATCAGATGAGACGGTATATCTGAAAGAATTCACTGCTGCGCCTTATAAGGTTACAACTGTTTCATGCATGTATTGAATTCCAAGAGAGAATTTCATTTTCAAATTACTTGAATCAAGTGTTATAGGCCTCAAGTAACAGTAATGAACAATGCCAAAGAGATGCATATTATAAAACAGTAAGACCATCACATGGAATCACCAATTCATGTTCGATGTTTGTATTTTTGTTGGTTGTGGGTTAGTGCTTGTTTTCGCACAGTTATTGTCTATAAGTGTTTCTGTGCTTGTTGTTTGCACAGATTTGTTTAGAGTAGTATTTGTGCTTGATGTTTTGCACAATTCTGTTTTCAGCTGTATACGTGTGTTGTATGCACAGGTTTTTGTTGGCCTTTTCAACTTGGATAGGCATGTTGTTGTGTGGTATGTGTCATACAACAAAAGGCCTTTCTAAGTTGTAATGTTGCCTTTTTTTGGCTTTGGCTTTTAAGGAGATTTTTTACCCTTAGCCAAAGTATTTGTAGTTTTGAAAATATATAAAAATGACATCTTTTAAGGAAAAAAAAATTCATGTTCGAATATCTTAAGCATATTTTCAAAGTTCTCCAGGAAAGTCTAGTAATTAGATTCTCAACAACAAGTATACATGCTAATTTTGGTGCTTCTATGACTAAATTAAAGCACAGGAAGCATTGCAGGTACGCAAAAACCACCAAAAATTGTTTATTTGAAGGCAAAGTATAATCTGACTTATCAGGAGGACGAATCGACATACTGTCCAATGTACATAGCGCACACAAACAAATGCCAAGAACATTATTTTTACCATACCATGATGATGTGAAGAATGCGATAACAGATGAGTTCTACCCCACAAGTATAAATATACTTCAGCAATCAGTGCATCACAGTCAGCATGCACCTACATAAGACATACACAACTACGGTAAGAGCTTGTTTGTTTAAGTAAGTCAAAGTACATTCTCAAACAATTACAACCATTATTTTTCAACTACATCAACCAGAATTCTTCTCAGCACATCATATTTTTCAATACATCAGATCATATATCAGGTGTAGATAAAAATCAATAATCAAGCCCCACACCATAGTTGAATTGAGTACATTAAAATTGAACTGCTAAGTAGTCTTTTGCAACTTCACCCACTTAACACCACCAACTCGTCTCGTTAATAATAACATGGTATCATCTGTACCCCTCTATCAAGTAGAATGCCCAACTGGTTTGTGCATTTAAGTGTTCAATAAGTCCTTAAACAACACACTTAAAATGCTGCCCAAAAATAAGACTGAGTGACCCCCAAACGAAAAGAAAAAAAAATCCTATAACTAGGGGTACAATCTAAAATTTCTACCTTCAGATCTCACTTTAATTCATCCACCTAAATTGACTCGTGCATCAATGAATTCCCTCATATAACTTTCCTCCTGCAAGTGATCCAATGGTATCACAACCTACCAATTGGTACCTCCCATTATTAGTATCTAAGTTTATACATTGATATGTTCCTCCTTTCTGTACTGTTATGCCACTTATGCAGCTTGTTTCAATAAAATCTCGCATTTCTCTCAGAACAAAAATAGCATTCCTATCAAAGAACATTTCATAAGCTTTGTTCCAAATATACAATTCTACTGACAAGGGCACATTTGGGTATCATACACAGAAACCAAATTATTCCACTCAACACTAGGAATTTCCATTAAAAAATTTGGTTCATGATTCGCCATTTTCCCAAAATAGCACTAATCAAATCAGAGATCTACTTAAATATATAGAAATCACATATCAATCAACACAAGACGACCTAATTTCAAACAACCCTAGAAATTCAACACCTATGACCTGAAAAATTCATCTACTATAGATGAAATCGAAAAAACAAAAGACTTACCAATCAAATCCTTCAATAGCAAACTCTGCGATGTTCTGTAAATACGATCGCGATGATGAGCGAATCCGACGACAAAACGAGAAAGCCAGACGAAATATCGTAGGTTGAAGATGATGAATTTGTAACTGAGAGCAACGCCTGGGTGCCCGAAGTAGAACGCCGTCGTTTTATATGTGTTACAATTATTAATTAATACAAATTTAGAAAAAATTAATAAATTGATAGTATTTTGTATGTTTAATAATAATTTAAAATTTCTAACAAAATGGCTGTCTTGCAATATTGAAAACAAGTCAATGCCAGCTGCTTACACCACCACTACTATCACTTTTCAATTACTTGTTATACATTTCGCACTCAAACATATTTTATTCAGAGGTTAGTATTAAGTCAGTATTTAATAATAATTCCATAACAGAATAGTAAAAAAAAACATAAGATTATTTGGTAGCAATAAAAGGAAGAAGATTTTCATAAATGAATTAATTTCAAAATGTATCCAAAAGTCAATCAAAAGTTCACTTCCTAAAAACAATAATAAAACACTAATTTTAATAATAAACAGTCCAGAAATATTTGATCATTTCATCTGCAAAAGTAACCCAAAAAAGCTGTGTCCATTTTTCTTCAGTCCAGTCCAAGTGTGCAAAGTCAAATTCTCTCCAAATCTTCCTTCTCTCAATCTCCATCATCTCTTTCAATCCAAACCCTTTTCACTCCTTTCCATGGACGCCATAACCCTTCAATTTTTCTTTCTAATTCTTCTTAATTTTCTTCATTTATCTTTTCAGTTTACTCCCATTGATAACTATCTTCTCAATTGTGGATCGAATACCAATGTTTCGCTCTTTAATCGAGTGTTTGTTGCTGATTCGACGAAGCCTGGTTCGGGTTTTATTTCCTCAGGGGACTCTATTTCGGTTACTGATCAAAATCCGGCGAAGAATTTGTCTAATTTGTATCATACGGCTAGAGTTTTCGCAAGGGATTTAGGGTATAAGTTTAGCATCAAGAGAAATGGAACTCACATGGTACGTTTTCATTTTTCGCCTTTTCGAAGTAAGGATTATGATTTGAGATCTGCTAATTTTGATGTTTTGGTTAATGGGTATTCTATATTGAGTGGTTTTAGTAGTAAAGATACTGAGATTAGAGAATATGTGTTGAAAATTGACAGTGAAGTTTTTGAAGTTGTGTTTAGGCCTGTGGGTGATTTGGGTTTTGGGTTTGTTTGTGGAATTGAAGTGTTTTCAGCTCCCAGGGATTTTGTTATTGATGATGGAGCTAGGTTTGTCAGTGCTAATGGATTTGAAGAGTATGAGGATCTTGCGTCGCAAGTTTTAGAGACTAAATATCGGATTAATGTTGGGGGTCTGTTATTGACCCCTTTTAATGATAGTCTTTGGAGGACTTGGATCCCTGATGATGAATTTCTTATTGAGAAATCTGCGGCTAGGCGTGCAAGCACTACGCATACTCCGAATTATCAGAAGGTTGGTGCAAGTCGAGAGATTGCCCCGGATCATGTTTATATGACTGCACAGCAGATAAATAGGGATAATTTAACGGCGGATGTAAAATTTCACATCACATGGGAATTTCGTGTGGGTTCTGTGAATGTTCCTCACTTGGTTAGATTGCATTTCTGTGATATTGTTAGTACTGCACTTAACCAGTTGTACTTCAATGTGTATATCAATGGCTACTCTACATATAGGGATCTTGATTTGTCTGTGCTTACAGTCCATTCACTTGCAACTCCAATCTATGTGGATTTTGTTGTGGATTCGGATAATTTGGGAGTTATGCAGGTAAGTGTTGGTCCTTCTGAACTGAGCAGTTCCATGAGAAAGAATGCGATTTTAAATGGTGTAGAGATCATGAAGATTGTAGACCCTGTGGTTTCACAAGGAGCGGCTAAGAAGAAAAATATATGGGTTGTGGTGGGTTCAGTTGTTGGAGGCTCGGTTTTTCTAATTTTAGGATTGCTTGCTGTTCTGCTGGCTGTGAAATGCAAGAAGAAGAAGACGATGAAAAAGCAGAAAACAATATCTGCAGAAAGTGTGGGTTGGACACCTTTACGTGTATATGCAGGAAGTTCACTCAGTAGAATGTCTGTAAGAACTGTCAGTGCATCTCCAGGTCCAAATGGATCTCACCCCTCGAAGATCTCGTTTGCCGATATTCAGCTGGCAACCAATAATTTTGACAAAAATTTGGTCATTGGTTCTGGTGGATTTGGTACGGTTTACAAGGGTGTTCTTGGAGATAATATGAAGATTGCGGTAAAGAGAGGTGTTCCAGGATCTAGGCAAGGCGTTCCAGAGTTTCAGACTGAAATTACAGTTCTGTCCAAAATTCGCCACCGCCATCTTGTTTCCCTTGTTGGGTATTGTGAGGAACAGTCAGAAATGATACTAGTTTACGAGTATATGGAGAAAGGGCCACTGAAAAACCACTTATATGGTTCAGGACTTCCTCCTTTATCTTGGAAGCAAAGGCTTGAAATATGCATTGGCTCAGCGAGAGGTGTTCACTACCTTCATACAGGTTCAGCTCAAGGAATCATCCATCGTGACATTAAATCAACTAATATTTTGCTTGATGAGGATTATGTGGCTAAGGTTGCAGATTTTGGTCTTTCAAGGTCTGGTCCGCGTCTTGACGAGACCCATGTAAGTACTGGTGTCAAAGGTAGTTTTGGGTATCTTGATCCGGAGTATTTTCGGAGACAGCAGCTTACAGATAAGTCGGATGTTTACTCGTTTGGAGTTGTGCTTCTTGAAGTTCTTTGCGCTAGACCTGCTGTTGATCCATTACTTCCAAGGGAGCAGGTGAATTTAGCCGAATGGGCAATGCAGTGGCAGACAAAGGGCATGCTTGAGCGTATTGTTGATTCCCGTCTTGCTGGAGAGATTAAACCAAGTTCTTTAAAAAAGTTTGGAGAAACAGCCGAGAAATGTTTGGCTGAATACGGCGTTGATAGGCCAAGTATGGGTGATGTTTTATGGAATTTGGAATCTGCACTTCAGCTTCAAGAGTCTGGACATCGACAAGAAGCACACGAACCCAGCAATTTGGCTGGACCTATAAGTGATTCCCAAGTTGGGAGTGGTAGCTCAGAAATAACAACAGACCTTGTATTTTCTCAATTGCTGACAAGTGAAGGCAGATAGTTGTCAGGTCGTACGCTCTCATGGTCACTTGCTTAATTCTAAGAATTTTGCAACGGCAATCATCTGGGAGGTAACAAACCAAAGTTTAATCCCAATTTCATCTTCAATATCTAGTTATTTCATTCATGATTTCCATGTAGAATATATTAAAAGGCGTCACAACCAATTCTATGTCATTTGTTCAGTTGCGTTAAGATATCGCATTTATGGCACTATGTATAATGTACGTACTACATCAATTGAAATTTTACCTATATTATGACTGAGGCCTATCCTCTTCTCACTATGTTTTCGGGGTATAGTTATAGTTTATATTGCCTGAAATCGTAGAGTTGATCTTTGAGGTGTTTAAGTAAAGTAGATCCATCTAAATGCAAGTAAGAAAAACGTCAGGATATAGTTATTTCCCAGTATATGGCTGGATCTTAGGATTGAATCTTACAAAATGAAAAAGTAGTTGGCAGATATTAGATGCTATTTAAGACACTTGACTATCGAGATTTGAAGTGTACTATAGTTGTTTGATTTTATGGTTATTAGATTGATTTACAAGACAAAATGTCAACCACATCAAAGATACAGTCAGCATTTCGTTCAATTACCAACAAGGGAAAAAACTATTACTGTCTAGTATCAATGTCGTTCATATCCATCTCGTTTTATTTCCATTTTTCAATCATTTTGCATGAGATGCTACCGAACTTTTCCTTCCTGCAAGTCATAATGCATTATTGTCGTCCTTTTCGGGATAACGTAAACGGATGGATCACCATGGAGGAGTTGAACATCATGTTGGAAAGCATAAATAAAGAAGAAAGCAAATAACGGGTTCCTACTCATCATTTCACATCTCTGTAGGCCACTGCGTTGTATTATTATCATAATTGTTTTCTTCCGATCTAGATTTCAAAAATGAAATGTAGATATTTGGAACATGGTAGTAACTTTAGGAGGGGACATAATTCAATTTGCATTATTTATTTATTAATAGTTTTTTAGTTCCGTGATCTGATTTCAACAATTTTTTCATATCAAGAATAGGAAAGATGATACTATATCTTCTAAATTTGGGTGACCACCAATTTAGTAGATACATTTAGTCATCTATGTATTACTATATTAAAACTAATTAATTTTCAAGAACTTTTAATGGATCCATCTATATAATATAAATTTCATCATAATCTCAACCAAATTTCAAAGCTGTTATTAATATGTACTATACTAGTTAATTAATAATTATTAGATATATTAAAATTCAGACAAAGCTTTCTACACAGAATTTTTCATATAAATACATTTTACAGTTGATTATGGGCATCTTCGTACTATTACTCGCAACGAAGAGACAGATGATCTTCATCTGATGATGTTCAAATTCATTGCGAAGGAAGGAGAATTCGGCTATGGAGTTTGTGGTTTTGACTTTGTTTTTGTGAGAAGCGAGGGGGTTTGGGAATAGGTGAGGGTTTTTGGTGAAGATGACGGAAGTGATACTGCAAATATACGATGTGACGAATAGTGGATCTGAGAAGACGAATAACACTATTATGCAGATCAATAAGATCTTCAAGGATGGTATTGGTATCGGCGGTATCTTTCACAGCGCTGTTCAGGTGTTCATTTCTTTTTGTCTAGGTATTTATTGTTTGATTTGGTTTATTCAAAGTGAGATCTAGGTTAGTTTTGTGTGGTGCTTTGGTGTTTTGAGTATGTGTATGCTTTGCTGTTTCTGTGGATGTGAGTCTGCAGTATTTTGTGGTGAAATGTTGATTCCTTCATAGAGAGTGAGTAACTGGATGGTGTAGATATGTTTATTTTATGTGTATGAGAATAATTTCCTGGCCAGTCTCATGGTAGAGATCCCTGTTCAGAATGCCATTGTCCATTTGGTATATTTATGAACAAGGGGAATGTAATGATTGAAAATGGTTAGACATGCTTGATGAGAGAAGTGATCACATCTTTACTTCTATTTTTGTACTTTCTCTTAATCTCAAGAGCCTAAGGTTATTCCTACGAGTTATGCACCATAGTGTCGTGATTTTAACTAATCTGTGTGTTCAAATACCTTTTCGGTAAAGAATGGGACTAAGTCACCATGAAGTTGAGTGGGTGCAGGACAAGGAATTATAGTCCTGTTGCAAGATTATGGATGGAGAGCATGTTCTACCTAGGGATGCAGATAACTAAGACTAAGTTTTTGAGAATGGTACTATCCTGTAGTTTCCTTTCATTGGCTTAGATCTCAGCGATGAACAAATTTTCTTTAACTGCTTTGTTACAAGATGAAGCTACCAGGTTTGGCCACTACTTATGGTTCCCATAATTTTGACGGGAACACTACTATTTGATAGATGAACCTTAACGTTGTTCTTTATTTATTGTTTACACCTATGTCAATATGATTTCTGATTGTTAGTTTTGTAATCATGGTTCTTGGTGTTATGGTTATGGAAGGGTATCCCCTGATTTACAAGATATATGTAATTATTTATAGTACACATGGACTTGCATGACTGCTATTATTACTCCGGTCATACGATGAATATTTGTTTGCATTAACAATTTGTATATTAATGTTCAGCTAAATTTCTATAATTTATAATATAGAGTCTGGTGTGATCAAGCAAGATTCTCAATGTTAATGTTTTGGATCCTGTTGCCAGTTTTCTATTTAATCTAGTTTTTTTTCTGGAAAAATCTTGGTTTCTGTTACTGGATTGGTGGAAATATCTCATTATAGTTGATGAGGTTTTGGAATGATCTTAATAAGCATTATTATGCATTTACTTTTCATCACCTTTATCCATAACCTTAGAAGATCTGTTGAATCAGAATGTATAAAGTGGTAATTTGATTGTTTATGCTGTTCTTGACAGGTTTATGGAGATGATGAATGGTCTTTTGGGTTTTGCGACCAAGGGTCAGGAGTTTTTAGTTGCCCTTCAGGGAAGAATCCAATGTACACATTTCGTGAATGCATTGTCCTAGGAACAACAAATTGTTCAATTTTCAAAGTCAATCAGATACTAAGAGAACTTAGTAGAGAGTGGCCTGGACATTCATATGACTTGTTATCGAAAAACTGCAATCACTTCTGTGATGAGTTTTGCGAAAGGCTTGGTGTGCCGAAGCTTCCAGGTAAATCTCTTTCGAGCTTATGTTGTATAAGTGAGAAACATAAAGAATTTGATGTTATATTGTCCCTGTTTTGGATATTTGTGTTCTATCGAATCATTAGAGTGATTTATCCTCTACTGACTTTTCAAATGTTTGAGAAGCAGCATTTTATTCCTCTGTTGTAAATGCTCAATGACAGTGTGCTAGAAGTTATATATAATATAGCATAGCAAACAGTTAATTTTCCATAATAAAGATAGTTTAGTATACCTTCAGGTTGGATGATTAATTATCTCACAATTAAGGACTGGTTAATCATAATTTCCATTATCCAGCAATAGGTGACTTGCCATTCAGAGTTAATTTTAATTTCTTTTAAAGAATTATTAATCGTTATAGTTTCTGTAACAGGATGGGTTAATCGTTTTGCCAATGCTGGTGATACTGCCATGGAAGTAGCAGGAAATACAGCTATGCGGGTGAGGTTCTCTTTTACAATTAGCATCTGTGAAATCATTGTTACTGGTAATGATTTTGCAAGTAAAAACTACAGTTTCTGTGATCAGTTTATTCATTGTATCAATTGATGCGGTTAAGTGTTGTCTTGCTTTCAATGAACATGTTGATTATCTACATTTTGCTGCGTTGTGATATATCAGTGAAGAGGCCAAATTACTATTAAGTAGTTTGTAGCTGTTGAGACTGATCTAAACTATGTATCTTTTGACATTATAAATGTTGGTCACCAATCAGAATGAAAAAGACAGATTATTGACCAAGTTTACGATTTCATAATTTAATTTTCATTGATGCCTACAATCAAATAGATCTATGTTTTAGTGCTTTTTTCACTTTGACTAAGGTTTTTTCTACTTGTTCTGATTCATAACTGCAGTTTAGACAAGCGAAGACAGAGATTGTATCGGCTAGCAAAGTTGCATATCGGTTCCTTGCCAGCATTAACAGCAACACTCTGGCGTCTCCAGAGTCTAGCAATACAAACAGAGGTTCTCCAAGATTTCAAGCTACTTGGTTTAAAAACCTAATTGCTTCTGGTGCTAAGCCATCTAGTAGTTACGAAATCGAGGGTCAGGATGATCACCTGCTCATTCATGCACAGAAACAAGAAGAACAAACATCACTGCCACGCAACTCACGGCATGATAGTTGATGAACTATAGAGCATCATTTGTTGTACTTGAAACCAGGCAAAAGGTGGTTTACTGTTTATTCATGATCAATGTAAAATTGTTGTTGTTTGCTCCTTACAATTGAAATCACCCCTTCATGTTCCAAAAGACAACAAACATTGAACAAATTGTCAATTGGTATAGAATTTAGTCCTTCCTGTGAAAACTATGGAATTTAGTCCTTCCTGTGAAAACTATGTACTTGTCTGGGTAGGATTGATACAAACAAGTGCTCCTTGGGTGGCAAAGAGTGCAAAGAAACCTTCGAGAATGAAAATTTGTACACATGGAGTTTACACTGAAACAAGTGGATTTCGAACATTTAGTAAAGAACAATTAGAAACAAGACCATATTACTGCAACCTGTTCAACACTGAAGAAGGGACAAGAGGATGTGATGTTCAACAAAACCACATTCACTAAACTGACTAAAAGAAGTTTCCAAACAATTTAGAAACAA
>JAYMTB010001326.1:0-11117 GCA_036897585.1 Francoa sonchifolia
CCCTCACCACAAACAAAAAACCTAGGGTTTTGTATTTCCCTGGAAGAAGCTCACTGAAAAGGGGAATAATCTGTCCGCAGAAATTAGGTGGTGATGAGCAAACGAAATGAAACCGAAGGCGTTTCAGTATGCATTTTTTATATTGATTTTTATCAGGCAGTGTTCATGCTACTGTGTCCCGTCACGTGCCTGACACGCGCCATAGATGCCCACGCTCGTTCTTATGTTAAATACATTTGCTTATTATTTTGCAGTAAAACTCATGTTTTTTACGCTAGCAAGTAAAATAAATGGATGTCAGTTTTTTAAACACTAATATTAAAAACAATTTAATTATTTGTTCACACGTGTGAAAGGGGAAAGTGAACTTGACGGTGATAGATAGCGCGTGGGGGCTGCATTTGTGTCCAATTAGGATACCACCTGGACGCGACTGCCTTTTCTTTGGTCAATTGAAGGCTTCGCTTGGATTAATATTTATTAATTAACTAATTATTCTAATAATTTTAATTTCTTACCAAATACCATAATTAATTCTTATATTCTATTTTATAATATTCAAATCTCTTCAAAATTTGTTTATACAAATAAAAAATGTGGACATTACTACATCCTTTGACCAATTTCCTTCAAATTTTAATTTATATTTCTACACTTAAAAAAACAATTAAATATTGAACATAACTATTTAAAACAATACTAAGATCTGCCTAAATCCTAAATTCCAATGAACAAAAACAACATATATAATTGAAAAATTCTTTTTTCGATTAATTTTCGGCTTCTTTGCTGTCATTTGTCACGAGGAATGATCCGTCCTTCATCAACTTCAAGCTTAGACTATTAAATCGTTCCCTCGAATACTGTCTCGATGCTTTTCTCCAATCTGTTCCAGCCTTCATCATCGCTGCAAACTCCTCATAACTTATCCGTCCATCCTGCAGAACAATTGCATGTAATTTAATACGTTTGTGTGCTCGAACCAACCAACGGGGAGGTGACATGTCGGAATATTTTCTGACACATGCTGATGTGTCACTTCCTCGTTGGTGCTGGTTTAGTGACAAGGGTCTTTCAGTACTGACCTTGTCTGTGTCCACGTCGTGCATAATGGCATTGATAACTTCTTCACTGTTAGTGCCAACTTCGTCGTTTAAGGAATCACGAAGCTCTTCTATCTCTATGTAACCGCTCTGATTTTGATCGAAGAATGCAAAAGCTTTACGTAGATGCTCGTCGTTACCCATTTTTCTAAGATGAACTGAAATTGCAACAAATTCTCCGTAATTCAGTGTTCCGTCACCATCCACATCAGCCTGTATATACCACACTCGAGTTATTCATCTGTTACTCAAAACTTCAAAAGTATCGCACGTAGTAAATGTGTTCGGTATATGTTGGACTAGGCACAAAGTAATGCTTACAGAGTCCATGAGGATTTGAAGATCTGGATCGGGAATCTGTTGGCCAAGCTTTTGCAACCCAATCCTAAGCTCATCGAGGTTTATCTTGCCTCTATTACCCGTATCCATCATCGCAAATGTATCTTTAATGCCGGCCACTTCCTCCACTGTCAAATGCTCAGCCACCACCTGAAAACAAAAATTTAAAAGTCCAATCATCGAGACAGGAAATATCTGCTCAGTCCAACATTTGGACAAGATTATTTATACATCATTCAGCACATTTATTACGTAATTGTAGACCAATTTATTAGAAGAGCTAAAGATTATTACCCTTAGAGCTCGTTTTTTGAGCTTGTTCATGACTGAAAATTGTTTGAGCCTGGCTCTCACAGTTTCGCCAAGTGGGACGTTTGGAGCCTTCTTGGCATTTTGTATCCAAGGATGATCTATATACAAAAGAGTTTGTGTAAATCGGAGAACATGTAAACGATATCAAATTAATGTAATTGAGTGTTACCCAGCACTTCCTGAGCTGTAAAGCGCTGCTTTGGATCAGATTCGAGCATTTTCCTCACAAGGTCCTTTGCGTTATCAGAAACTTTAGGCCAAGGGTCTCTCTTAAAGTCAATAACAGATCGAATAATTGCCTGTGCTACACCTTGTTCAGTTTCTGCGTGAAAACAAAATGACTCCAATGAGAGAAAATTCATAAATACTTTAATCAATGACTAACTATGCCAGCAAGTATATGTAGGAGGATCTAGATCTGAAACAATGGAGCATCAGCAAGATGCATACAGGCTGTCATATTTGTGAAACCAGTGTTAAAATGTCGGGACAAACTGTTTTAAGCTCAAACTCAATCCATATAGAAGCCGAATTTTCACACATTTGATCATTCTATTTACATATTTTATGAAGTATAATGTATACCAATAGTCTATTTAAAATCATAATGATAATTCCACACCTTGCTTCATTTCCTTACCAAATGTGATGTAAATGAAAAAGTGGGGTATTGAAAGTCGGAACATCAAAATAAGAAATCAAACCTGCCCAAAACGGTGGCACTCCACAAAGTAAAATATATAAGATAACTCCAGCACTCCATACATCAACCTCTGGTCCGTAATTACGTTTTAGAACCTCCGGAGCCATGTAATAAGGACTTCCGACTATCTCGTTAAATTTCTCACCTATAGCAAATACCAACCTTCAGGTTACCATAGTGAATGAAAAGGAAGCAGCAAAAAGTGAAAATTATGTCTAGTTTTGGATTTTCCTGAAAGAGGGAAAAACATACAACTAAATATGTAATTGCTTTAGCGCAGTGCAATACCAGGTTTAAAGAAGACTGACAACCCGAAATCAATTGCCTTTAAGGCGGATGTTTCCTTCTTATTTGCAAACAAAAAGTTTTCTGGTTTGAGATCGCGATGCATAACGCCGTGCTTATGACACATCTGCAATGGAAATTGCACATTAATTTCAATTATTTCATAAGTTCACCAAAAATGGGAAATTTACCATCCAACAACAGAAAGTTAATGAACATCAGTACCAAATGATTGAATTCGACATATGCATGCACACATACACTGTGAGTATAGGGTAAGAATTATTCAGTGTTTAACCCTCCACAAGATATATGGATTGAATTCCAGACTTTCTGGAGCATATATGCAGCTACAGAAAACAATACTTAAGAACAAAATCCATTTCACTGTTCACCCAAACCAACTAATGAGCATCTGAGATATACAACAGATACATGGTAGCAATGATAGGCATCTATCGAGTGCATGGAATCTTTAGGATTTGGAGCTCTGCCCCAAAAAGGTAGGAATCACATGGAACATTTCAACAAACTTCGCACTCAGCCAAGAACAACTAGTGCAAACTTTCTCATATCATACTTAGATATGGGAGTTTAAGGATATAGCGATGGTGAGAGCTGAGTCAAGTTTCCATGTTAAACTACTATCAGCATGTGAAATGAAAGAGTACACAACAAAGCACTTTGAACACTTCAAGCACATCTTTTGGAGGCTAATGAACATCAACCAACACGCTAGACTACCTAGGTGAGAATTCTTTCCACCAATTAGAACTTCGAGTCTGTCCTTCAACTTTAGGAACTATTTACCTTTTACAAAGTTTACGAGATCATTAATTAGCAGTAAAAGCGTACTAACAAGAATTCGTAATAATAATTATTCATAAACAAAATAAAATTAATCATCATATTGAACCTGAACAACTTCAACAATCGTCCTCATAACGCCAGCAGCCGCACGTTCTGTATAATGCCCCCTCGCAACAATCCGATCAAACAATTCACCTCCCTCACACAATTCCATAACAATGTGAACTGCCTCATCATCCTCATAAGAATCCTTCAACGTCACAATATTCGGATGCTTAGGCAAATGCTTCATAATCTCAACCTCTCTCCGCACATCCTCAACATCCACAGCCGTCCTAAGCTTTTTCTTAGATATCGATTTACAAGCAAATTTCTCACCCATATCCGCATCTGTGCACAAATATGTTATACCAAATTCCCCTCTCCCCATCTCCCTACCCAAATCGTATTGAGCATTAATATCACGACCCGTCGGATCTTTCAACACCCAAAACTTATTCTCAATTCCAGATCCATTACTAACCCCATGATCAGCTAGATTTGCATTTTTCTTGTTCGTCCCTTTGCTTTTAACCGTAGAGGAACCAGGGCAAGCACAACAATTCCCCATTGCTCACTAATCACAATCCTTTAGATCTCAAAACACAAATTAAGGCAAAAATAGCCCTGAAAATTGAAATGGGTAAAATGTCTGAAAACCCACCTGATTGAAGAGATGAAAGATGAAACCCAGATGAGAAATTATGAAATTAAGATTGAATTGATGAAGGAAATGAAGAAATGAAGGTGTGAAAATAAGCATGGATGAATGAAAGAGAGGGTCAAAAGCTCTTATGCAGAGACTTTCTCTCCTCCGAACTTTACCCTCTTGTCTCTATTTCTTTCTTTTCTGTAATAATCTAATGATTTTTCTTTTGCTCTTTCTAAGATTCAACCATGAAACCAAATTTATAAGAAAAACCTTTCCTTTTTCTTTTTTTCTGTTCCCAAAATATCCAAATTCAATTACATATCTTCATTTGCCAAAAATAGGAAAAAAATTGTTGTTCTTGTGAGATTAAATACAATGTTTTTCCAAATTATCAGATCATTTTTGATTCGTAAATATAATCTGAAAACTTTTTAAGAATACGAATTTTTAGTCTGTAGTTTTTATTTAAATTTAATATCAATCAAAAAAATGTTTAATTGGGTGAGTCAAACTGACACTGTTTTATTTGGAGTATTTTGTGTTTGCATGTGTTTTTTATTTTTTTATATAATAATAATAATTATTTGGATCTGAGTTAACTGAATATTAAATTATGTATTCCTCCTATCTTAATAATTGAGTTATCCTTACTTTGTAAAGGCAAAATTATTCATCTTTCAGTGATACCAATAATGTTGAACTTTCGAATCGAAACATCTTAAACTTCCACATTAACACACATTGTCATGTTTTGATTGTTCATAAACATCGGGATACTAGTACATTCTACTCGAGCGTTAGTACTATACAGAAAACATAAAATACAAAACAGCGATGATAATGAAGCCACATTATCACTTCATGAGTACAAGAACAAAGCCAAGAATGATTTGCCGTGTTTCAAACAGATTGCCAAAGATGTGAACCACCCACGGTTGAGCAGGCCGGGCTTCACTGGATAACGAAAGGCCTATGCGAGGATTGGTTAGACGAGATGCTTCCCCGGTGCTGGACCGAACAATCTCTTTCCTCTCTTTCAGCCATGTGTGAATCGTATGGTGAGGTTTGTGAGCCTCTGTGATTCTGATAGTGGCCACTGCGTCCCGATTCTTGTTGACCATTGGAGGAATTCCAAGTTTCAGCAGAGTCATAATGCAATGGATCGGAACCCGATGAACTGCCAGAATGTAATGAGACGCCTGGATTAGAACCCAATCCCTTTTCTTCATCTGTGGGATCTGAAGCATTGACAGAAGTTTTCTTGGCAAAACGTCCTCCATTGCACCTTGGCCTACTCATAGCATGGCGATGCCGAGATTCATGAAGATATGGCTGCATAGGAAAAGAACTTGGGAAATATTGTACGAAATGCATTCCTCATGCAAAACAGTTCATATTAACTAAGACTCGGAGTTAATGCCCAAGAGACATTACAATGTTATCTCGGGTAAACAGCGTGACAATTCATTTATACCTTTCTAACTTTAATCAGCTTCTTTTCCAGCTCGGCTTTGGCACGTGCTTGCCTTCGCCTCATAATCGCTTGATACTGTTTGGCATTCACATAAACAGGCTCTTCTGCCATCTCTGGAGGCAAAGGCACTCTAGCATGGGGCATCCCAAGAAATGGAGGATAACCCTGAGATAGCACAAATTTGTTAGTCGCGCAATTTGGCAATTTATACATTCGTCAAATGATAAATAATTATGAAAAAGAAAAAAAAAAAGACAATCACAGAACAAATACCAAGATTATGATCCTCATAAAGCTTACTTACGAAAGGATGTCCATAAGCTGTCATCATTCCGGTATAGTATGGATTCTGATAAGGAGTCAGTGAACATGCCTGCAAAAGAGTGGAACAAACTTAAAAACCGTTTCGTCCAAAATGTATGAAAGAGCGTCTACCAATTAATCGATTATCAAAAAAAGTCCACAGTGAGAGAACCAAGTACAATAGGAACATACCATTGAGTGACCAACAAGCTGAAACTGTGGTTGCGTCAGGCACTTGTCACGTGTTGTAGGTACATCTGATGCAGCATGAGGCATATTTTGGTCTTCTTTTCCATAGCAAGCAGGTCAACCAACAATTTATAATCCAACACCAAAGATGATGCACAAAGAGGAATTAAGCATTGCAAATGTTTTCTTGACAAATAATAATATATCATAAAGCAAAGAAACGAACAACTAATAAAGCAAAGAAACGAACAACTACTAGTTTTTTGTGTTTCTTTCGGCTTCATGAATCATATTGAGCTCAGAGTTACCTTGTTAGAAATTCAATGCATCCACAAAACAAGAAAGATTAAGACCATCCAACAACACCAAAAGTTTATTGATTTCATGGAGCAAAAATTTACTAAGTCATCATATTCGACTACATATTTGTAAGACATATGTCACACAAATTATTGGTCTAACCATTATAATAAGTACCTGCTCGTTCAGGTGTGGTAACCTCATCATCATCTTCCTCATTCAATCCATCACTGGACAGAGATTGATCGCCATTAGACTCGGAACCACCATTTGGACATCCTGGTGTAGATAAATTAGATGTATTCTTCTGTGTCACAACAGGAGAACTAGCAACATTGCTTGGTTGGATTGTACGGGGATCAGGTTCTAAAACATTTGCACTTTCAGGTTTCGACGACATGTCTCCAAATTCCTACAAATCACTATCAAGCTTCAATTCCTCGATCAACACTATAGCAAATGAACTCCAAAATTGTGTAAGAAACCAAACAAACAAGCATGTAAATGCACATTCACCCGAAACTACAAAAGCCATTGCAACAAACAATCAATCAATTACGCTTAATCGGTTTCAATTTTCCTACCACCATGCCCTAATAACCTAATTGCTTCCAAACCCAATACAATTCAGCACAATTACAACAAAAAATCATCTCAGCACAACATTTCCAGTAACCAAACAGACTGTTTAACACAAACACCACATACAAAACAGCAATTTGACCTCTACCCATGAAAATCAAAGCAACAGCCAGAAACACAAATCAAACACTAATTTCAATTCACACGTCCAATCACATAACCACAAACAGCATAAAATGAAAGAGCAAATTAAGAGCTAAGAACCCAAGTAATGAGTAAAATTTAAGAAAGGTTAGAGAACTTACCAATCGAGCATTACCAAAACCCTAGAAAAAAATTGAAGAGTGAATTGAATTTCTGCCCAACATGAACATTGTTTAGAAATTGATTTTAGTATTAGGAAAGCAAGTGTTAAAGAAATTGCGTCGCTCAAATATGATCCCACGTGCGTCCCGTGGTTCTTCAGTCGCCAACGCGTGGATGCCGAGCGGTATGCGTTGGATTTAAGCTTTCTCCTTTCTTTTTCAATTAAAAATTTCTACAACTAAATTAACCAAAAATATCAATTCACAATTTGTACGAATCGACTACAACAAATTGAGTTTGCTTTTGACAAACTCCAGCTCCAGCGAAGCTGAACCATTAGGATGCGATTTGTTTGGGCCGCACCTTCGATACGTTTAATTGGGCTAGTAGAAATGGCCCAAAACTTCAAAATTGGGCCCAGCAAGAAAAGTAGCCCGGCCCATTATATATTCCGTAGGGTTAGAGCTTAGGATTCCACCTGATTTATCTTTGATGGTGGGGCCATTCCTTTTCCAAAATGGGCCGTGGGCCATGGCTTTATCTTTAAGTAATTGAATATTTGGCCCAAATTCAAACCTATTTTCAGCATTTACCCATTGGTTCATAAACATGGTCAATAAAGTACTAAATTAAATATTGTCCACTTAATTTGAAATAATTTAAAAGTCTTGATTGATTTAAATTTGATCAATTTAGTTAATTAATTTTTTTTTAAAATAAAATTATTTTCCTTAATTGATTTTGTTCATAGGAATTTGAATTTAAATTGCAAAAATTTAATCGAATATTTCAAAGGCAATAAGTAAACGTGTACAAAAAAAAAGAAAAAAAAAAGAGAGGATAACCTCGGATTCTAGGAAAGATTAAAAGTAAAAAAGAAGTGTTAGGATTAGGTGAGACAAAAATCAAAATAATAAAAACTCTAATTTCCTCATTCCGATGTATGTAGTCCTTATTTAATCATTTATTACTTTTACTTTCATGCACACCCAACGTACACTTATTACTATTTTTTATATTTATTTTTAGAAATCATTGTATTTGAAATTCAAAACTTACTTAGTGCATTATTGGTTAACTTTCATCAATACCTTTTCCACTATATTATCAAAAAGTAATTCAATTTTGGACCCAACAAAATATTCACATTTATGCTTGAGATAATTGTGTATGATTTAGAAGAGTTGTATTTGTTTCAACATATAATTTTAATTACTTAAGGGTTTCAAAAGAAAATGACGTGTTGTAGTTTAGTCTTCTGATTCAAATTTGGTATTTACCTTAATGATGGTTCAATTTAATTAATGGGTATTTATTAATAGGATATAAAAAAAGAGGATGAGAAAATGTGGAACGTGAGAGTTAAGAGAAAAGATGGAATGCAAGAGTCAATTCATTGGATTCTCTAATAGATGCTTGTTGCCTGGCTTAGCCTAGACATAGAAACACCTGCAATCTGACAACCCTATCAGTAAATAAGAGAGAAAATGATGAGAGAGAGATTCTATAGTGAACTTAGTAGATTCTCACTTCTAGCATAACAACTTAAGATTTTTATAGGCCATGTTCCAAAAGTTGGTACAAAGATGCGAGGATAGAAGTAGAGGATTCTCCGGTCACCCTTATCTTATAGTGTCTAGTGAAAGACTTGAAATAAGTTGATATTATCTTGCCCTCTTCCCTCGATAATAACAAAGGGATCAAATGTTTATTTCATCTCACACCAAAGTAAAAAAGAATGAAAAAGGAAAACTCTATAATAACATGTTTTGTCATTCACATCTCTCAAACTCCAAAAGGAAAATATGGGAAAGTGTTTCATGGAAATCTTTCAAAAGAGTTAAAAGATGAATGAATGATGACAATAGATATGAACAATGCATTGGTGGACCATCATGGAAACCATTAATAGAGGATAGTAATCATCAATGTTCTTACACAAATAGTGGTGCTATAAATCATATATTTTGTGGGGGTTATAAGGACATATACCCTACCTCTCAAAATGACCCGTAAATTAGATTGCTTGAATTGAAAAATAGAACCAAAAACCCCCCAACACATGAAAAAATATGGAAAATTTGATATTTTAAAGTTCAAATTTTATAAAAGAATAAATAGAAATTTTGGGTGGAGAGAGAACTATTTCAACAAACTCTTAAAGTTGGCTAAGTGGTAAAAGTACATTTCTCCCTCCAATTAAACTTTTTTTTTTAATTAAATTACTTAATAGAGTGCATGTGAATTCACATATATTTCCATAAAATTAAGCAAAACCAAGAAACAAGATAATATGCAGAAATAAGTATATGCTTTAATTTTCTCGAGAAACAAACACAAATTGAAAATTTCAAGCTAAAAATCAACACTCACAAATATCAAAATCCACCCAATTACATATAATCACTCTACAATCAAAACCCAAGTCAGAAATTTCAATTTTCAATACATTAAAAACCCTAATAACCCACTAAAATTAGCATCAAAATTTAAAGAAAAAAACCCTAAAAATATCTCAAATTCCAATTCACACAATCAAACTAAAATTCTAAGAACTTCAAACATTCATACTGAAATATCCCTGAATGCAAAAAAGAAAAAAAGCTCTAAATCTGGTGAAGCAAAAAAGGCAATTGGTGATCTTTGTAAAGAACAACTAGAAACTACCCTTTGTTTTTTCGGCGCCGGCGGACATGACATAATCTCCGGTATCTGAAATTTCCGACCTTTAGGCGTAGAACACCCGTCGCCGCCGCCGTCTTTGTCGCCCATTTTTGAAAACTTTTCTGCCGTCACCAAGGTGGTTGACGGCGAATTCGGCGGTTCTTGATTCTTGGGCTTCCATAGACGTCGTTTCTTGTATTGTGTTTTCCTTCTTTTGCCGGACGGCGCCATTGATGGTAAGAAATTGAAAATTTTCTGAAAAGAAATTGAATTTTTTTCAAGATTAAAAAGAAACCCAGAAATATTTTTGAATCCGGAGAAAAACCCAGATGGGAATTTGCAGGAAATTTTAATTTGAAATGAAGATGAAAAACCCTAAAAAAACAAAAACCCTAAAGTTGAAGGAAATAATCAAACACAGAAAAGAGTTTCAGAATTTCTGCTATCTAGGGTTATATTTGGGAAAGTATAAAATGGGTCGGGTCAACCCGCATTCAAATCGAGAAACAGTTAATAGTTAAGATTCTCATTGTTTTTTGAAAATGATAAAATATTAATTAAAAAAATTGAAAAAAAGAAGAAAAAAAATTGAAAGATGTCAGTTTTTGAAATTGTAAAAAAAAATTAATTAATTTTCTGGATATAATTTAAAAAATAGAAAGACAGACAAGTCAAATTTCTCATGTTTGCTACTTAGTTCAAAACTTGAACTTCGAGTTTATGAGTCATATTTCATCGAGCTCAAACATGCTAAGAAATAATCTATTTGTGTAAGGAAAGAAGTGCACGAAAAAGGCTGTTCAAAATCCGACCCGGGCCAAAAACATTCATGAGACAAGAATATAATATCATTGAAAAATACGAGTTGAAGGTAAGGATAAAAAAAACCAGTTTTCCAGAGACTGATTCTTATATTGATATCAAAACACGAAAGTACCTAGATTCAAACTTGAAGCATTACTACTACCGAAAAACCACACATTTAAGATGAAATTAACAAATCTGAATAGTCCAAAACGGGCTGATGCGGGCAAATGTTTGATAAGGAGTCACCGT
>JAYMTB010001327.1:0-11116 GCA_036897585.1 Francoa sonchifolia
AATTCTATGGAAACATCAAGACAGGAGAACAGGCTTAGCAGAAGTTCGAAGATCCAGAAGGTTAATGGTGTCTTTTATTTGTACTGTGGCTAATTATGAGTATGGATTCTTCTGACTTTAGGAGTTATAATTTTCAATTGAAAGAATTGTAATTGTTCACAGTGTAAATTATAACTCTCAAACTCTAATTATAATATTTTCCAAACGCACTTTTTACAATTTATCCGTACAAGAATTACAACTAGAATGTAAACTCACGTTACAAAAAATTACAATATTAATAAATTTACTTTTTTATCAATCTACAAAATTAACTATAATTATGTATTTTTAATTAACTAAATTAACTACAGGTGACACCTCTTTCCACGCAAATCCTTTCCCATTGAACCACTCCAGAAGAATCAAGACAAAAACATTAATTAGTAATTGGAAGGAAACACAAGTTTGGAGAAAACACGTGAAATTCAGATAGAAAGACCAGCATTAAGTGGTCCGACAATCGAATCAACAAATATCTGTCCGGCAAATGACATTTCCTTTTTCAGAACCATATCATGTAATATGGAGTTGCATATTTATGTCTTGTGATTACGTGGCATATGCTAATTAGTTTCTGTTTAAAAGCTTGCGTGGGACCCGGACGAACTATAATCCAGAAAAATTATAGGTTTCAAAACTATATACTGTTTCTTTTATGGAAAATTATTTTAAATTAAAAAAGCATCTTTTATGAGAAATATGAAATAATTAGTAGAAATTCATATTTAATCAACTGAATATGTAAAAGTACCAGTTGTGGCGCATGTAAAACTAAGTTGTACTTGTTACATACTCTGCAGTTACGTCCACTTTCACCTTGAATGATGAAAATACGTGTTTAATTATTCCAGTTTTCTCATGAATTGTGATGTTCACTCGCACAAGTAGTAATGGTCCCTAGTAAGTATGCCTCATAATTAGAATCTCGTGTTTAATAATTTTTTGTGACAAGACATGTTTATGTGTTAGTCATATACACCACAGCCACTAATCGTAAGACAAGTGTAAAATGACATGTGTGAAGTCGATCCCACTTCATTAAATAGGAGATGATAAATTTTCTCATTCTTCCATTCTTCCTCTTTCTTACCAGGAGCACCAGATCAGATTTACATCACCCCAATAAGAAGAAGGCAAGTCATTAAATTTGTCTGGCTTTAGATCCAATTTATTGTGCATAAAATTTTAAAATCTCCAATTTGATAATCAAATATCAAACATTTAGAAAAAAGGGTTCTTTACCAATTCCTATTTCAATTTCATTTTCGACCCGTAAATCATCAATCCATATTGGACCTAAAAATAAGTCATAGTGTCCATTAGGGAATTATAGAAATATTTGTGGGATAGTTTGTAGTAATATAGTCATTATTTATTTGGATAAATGAATCATAAAAATGTGATTTATATGCTATGATATGAGATATAGTCTATAGATACCAAAATAAAATGTGTTCTATGTTTTATTATTTATAGAGGATATAATTTATATAATCGTATCGTATTCATTATTCTCCAATTTATTTTTAGTCTTGTGTTAAATTTAACATATATTCTATCTTATCTTATCCACGCGATCAAAATAAACCTTAAAGTATATAGTTTGTTATATAAAAAAAAAATTTCTTAATTATTAACCTATACAATATTTTGAAGAAAATTAATTCTTTTTTGCTATATATTTTTTTTCAAAAAGGAAAATATGTAAAAGTACTGAGTGGGCCCATGTTAGTAGAATGAATATATTCAATAAGTTTTGGTGATAAGATTTGTTTCTCTTACTGCTCAAATTATGTCAAGAGTTTATGAAGTGAAAAATATCATTTGATTAAATAGTAAAATTTTGTTTTTTATTGGATATTATATAAATATATTAAACATATACTTAATTAAATTTAAATTGTTTTATAAATAAAAGAGTTGGACAGTAATTGAAATGTATCCAAAAATTCAAGATTTGAAATGGAAATGATGATAGAAAGTAACGTGACATAAAAATAATTATTATTATTTTGGAAAATAAATAATTTGGGATTTATATTTCTTATTGCCATGTGACGATCACTTTCTCTGGAAAAATGTTAATAAACTACTTTCTCTCTCTTTAATATATTTGAGTGGACTAGGGTCAACTTGGATCTTGGATCTCGGATCTTGGATCTTGGATCTTGGATCTTGGATCGATTCAATAATCATCCCTCCTACGTAATTCTATGGAGCCTATTATTATATAGTAAATATATAAAATATGAAAAAACAATAATTTAGTGAATTTTGAATTATGCAATAAAATTTTAATATATAAAAGATGATTCTATAAAAGACTGACATTTATTAATTTTTAATATATTTAATAATGGTGGATCAATTGTTGTATATTATAATTTTATCGGATAAACCAAAATTCACATGATAAACTCAGTCTAAATATTTGTGGGGATGATATGAATACATGACTAATGGTGATTGACTCCGTCCAAGTGTTGGACGCGGTTCACTCAAGAAATTCTCGCTATCTTCTTTTCCCTATAAATTGACTATACATATAACGACCTTAAATTACAATAGATCCAATATTTTTTTTTTATTTTGCAAGCAAATATCAAACATTTTGAAAAATGGGTTCTTTACAAATTCCTCTTTCCATTTCATTTTCATCCAACAAATCATTAGTCCTATTGGACCTAAAACCAATTCTAATTGTTCATTGGGGAATTATACAAATGTTTGTGGGATTGTTTGTAGTCAAAATAGTGATGGAATTAGTCAAAATGTTGTTCCTTCGGTTGATGTTCCTTCTAAAAATGGCAAAATAATGGAATTGTCATTAGCAAAGGTACCAATTTAGTGTTTTTCACCATTGTTTTTTGGTTTTATTTTGTGGGTCTCATTTAGTTTTTCGTTTCAAATTTCAAAAAGTTGGTCGAATAGTGATAAAATAGCAGTATCTCACGTTATCCACCCAAATTCAAAAAATTTAAATAATTTAAGAGTTTCTCACACATTGTCACTCAATGTATGTTTCTCGTGCTATTATATTTGAGAAGATTTATGTTTTAATCAAAACAAAAGACAAAGAATCTGCAATGAAAAAACCAAAAACTTGTATATACTAGATTTTTTTTTATTATTATTTTTTCACCAAAAATATTAACTTTCTTTTTTTAGAATTATCTTTTGAAATACAGTTTTTTTACAAAATATTTAGGAAAATATAGCATTTCTTGACAATCACCAGATTCACTAATGAAATATTCGGCTAATTGACGATTTCATTGATAAATCTTCATTTGATTTGACAATAAGAAATATGATATTCTTGTTTCAGAATCTTAATAAAAAATATGATATTCTTGTTTCAGAATCAGCAGATTTTAAAAAATACTATATTTTGATAGTTAATTTTACAAAAACCGTATTTTTTGACAGACTGTTTTACTTTTGCATTGAATCGCAATTCAATCTACTTTCTTGTAGATTATAGATTCAGAACTATTCCAATGCCTAGAAGAAATGTATGGAAGTTCATACAAAAATTTCGTGATGAACAAGCTAATTCCAATAGTGGGTGATATCTCAAAATCAAATCTTGAAATGGATCCAAATGATGCTGCTGAAATAAGATCACAACTTCATGTCTTTGTAAATTCAGCTGCCAACACTACTTTGGATGAAAGATTTGATGTTGCTCATAACATCAACACTAAAGGTCTGGCTCGTGTCCTGGCCTTCGCTAAAACGTGCAAAAATCCTTCTGTTTTCTTGCATATATCAACTGGTACGTAAATAAATTTCTGTCATTTTATTAGAAAATTTTCCAAAAATCTTAGAATTTTTCCAATAGCACCTTGCAGCAACAGTTACCATTGCGATGCTATAAGTCTTTTGCGACAGATTCAGTCACTAAAATTACCATTTAGAGGCGGTCACACTATATGAAGTGTCGCTAAATCTTCATTTTTCGTGTAGTATTTTTAAATATATTATATAGATTTGATTGAGAATTACTTCGTTACACATACACCGTAAGTAAATGGCGAAAGGGAATGCAAAATCTCGGAGAAACCTTTTCAAATGGGACAGAGCATAACAGGCGAAAAATTCAAATTTTTCCGAAAATGAAGCAACATCATTTCCCGATTTGGATATCGATAATGAGTTAAGATTAGCTTCAGATTTAATTAAATCCACAAATGAATATAAAGTAACCGAAAAATGAAAGGACTTGGGTATTAAAATGTATGATACATTTTCGGAAATTTGAAAGAAAAAAAAATTACAAACTAGTAAATTTCATGTTTGTATGTATAAATTTATATAGAGCGAATAGTTATGGTTAGCAAAAAACTTAAATATACTTGAAAGAGATGGGAGAAATGATGGTAGGTAGCATGAGAGGAGATATACCGACGCTTGTTGTCTGTCCTTGCATGATTATGATTACATACAAAGAACCTTTTCTTGGATGGATACTGGGAAACAGGTTAGACAACAGTAAAATTATTTTATTAAATAATTTTTAACCTATAGTTTTTTTATTATTCTTATGAAATACGGAATGTTAGACCCAATCGTTTTGTTATATGGGAAAGGTCATCTTCCGGGTTTTAATGTAGATCCACAAACATTGATCGATTTGGTGAGTAATTAAGTGACCAAATTTTTTTTGGTTTTCTTATATTAAAAAGAATTGTAACTTAATTCGTTTTTTTGCAGATTTCTGTTGATATTGTTTCGAGTAAAATATTGTAACGCCATGTTGGCAATTTTGAGTGTCCTTCCGCAAGACATATTCTGATATATTATTAGTAGCAAAAATTTTCGAGATATTTGAATATAATATCTGGAACAAAAATTACGAGATATTATTAATTCTTGAAAACTAGACTTTCTAATATTAAAGAATTTTTTCTTTATTTGAGAAAAGATTTTATTGATGTTATTTATAGTTTTCTATTATGGAGAGAATTGATTGGTTATATTTTTTCCTATATAATGGAAATATTTTGCCATCTAGCTAAGCCAGTTTTGGTGGTCATTGCGCGGAGCTTAAACATATATTTTTCAGCCTGATATTCAGTCTCTTGGGTTGTTATCGTGCATTATTTTTGTACAAGAAGGAACTGTGTCTTTGGTATAACATTTTGGTATTCATTAAGCTTTTTAGGAGAGAAGCTATTTTATCTTAGGAAGTTTTTTCGGGAAATAAGTTGTTCTACCTTCGGGAGGAAGGTATGAGAAGCAAGGGGAGTTTGCAACCTTTTATGTTCATCAAACTTTTCGGGAGAGAAAGAGTTTTACCTTCAGGAGGAATGTGCAAGAAGCAAGGGGAGCTTGTTTCTGGTTTCACAATAAGTATTTTTTTTAACTTCGGAGACAGTATTATGAGGGATTTCAATTTGTGCTAGATCATTTGGTGTTTATAAAACATTATTATAGTGAAACCTTTTATTATCTGGGCGTGGCCCCGCAAACATAGGTGACTTATCACCGAACTGCGTAAACATCTTCGTGTGTTATTTATTTTATGCATTGTTTATGCGCTTATCCAAAAAGTGTTATAAACTGGTATAACAGCACTTCGTGCAATACTATTCTAACCAGACCTAATACATGGTATTAGAAGAAAACCTGAAATTAAAGTGTATCACGTGGGATCATACGTGACAAATCCAATCATATATTATGATTTTTTAAATATTGTTACGATCATTATAATGAATAGCCATTGATGAATTCGAAAGGGGAGGAAATTAGAATATCAGAGATGAAGTATTTCAATTCGATGGATGATTATTCTTCCTACATTTATAATGAGTGTTAGTGAAAGTGCGCGTAAAGATGAGAATTTTTCAGATCCATTGGTTCGATCTAGAGTTGAATTGAGATGCAAGAAGAGAGCTGAACATGCTGTCTACTTGGCTAAGATTTATCAGCCTTGCATGTTTTATAAAGGATGGTAAGAGTTTTAATCTTGATATTATATATTTTAAGTCTTGTGTACTGGACTGATGCTCTTTGATATGAATCTGACTAACTAATGTATTAAACATAGAGGTCACAATCAGGTGCCAGAGCCCATGTGACCCGTGGGGGACACTGTTCAGCTCATACTACGTACCTCACTTGACCAACTTGTTTTTTTATCTTTAGCTGAATTAGGATAATTGTGTAATTTAGACTAACCCAATTTTATTGGGCTACATAAACATATGGACCTCACTATTTTTGTTAAATTAATTAAAAAGTAAGAAAGTGTTTGACATTGTGGGATCCATATGAATATATGTGCAATGCTTACTGGGTGAATTAGAGGACACGTGTTTAATGATAGTATTATAATATGAGTCTCGTGCACTGAATGCACTGAACTGAATCTTACTAATATGGTACCTTATGATTATATATGATTAGGTTTGAGAATGAAAACGCAAGGAAATTGATTGAAGAGACATATGAGGAAGAGAAAAGATGCTTTGAACTTGATGTGAGCGAAACTAAACTCGAAGCAATTCATCAATGGTGTTCATATTCCTGGCCTTAAAAGGCATGTCATGAAACAAAGAATGGGGTCTGTCTAAGAAAAAAATGTCTGCATATTTCATGAAATCAAATCATGGGTTTTGTTTGTACTGCTGAATAATTTTCAATCCCATCTTGATTGTAAGAAATTTTTTTGTCTATTTGATTCTCATTCAAGAATACCCAATTTATAACTCATTCAAGCATTTCATCGAACACTTTACAAATATAGTATAACGAACCAGATTATTCTTACTCATCCTATATCAAAAAACAAGTTTGATTAGTAGTTCAATGAAATTATTAATAAAATCATGATCTCCCCAATTTTTTTCTAACTTGAAAATCAAACTCTTATTCCAATCTCATTTTGTCATACGCTTTTTGTATAGGATATCACTGCAGATCAAAATCAAATCCGATAGGGAAAACTCACTTTTTCGGAAAAAAGAATAGGCAAATGAAATTCTGCTAGAATGTAAAGGCTGAAATGACTGTTCTACAAAGTAGTGAGGACAAATTGGATGTGTACAAAAAAAAAAAAATTGAACAGAAAATTGTAGCATCTAACATGGGGTGTCTTTCTACCAGCATTATTCTCATAGGGTTTTTAAATAATTTATGAATATAGTTTGAAAAAGAATTATTTGGAAATACAAAAATTATTAATTTTGATTTGAAATATTAATATTTTATATCATGTCATATCAATTTTTCTTTTGTTTTGGAGACAAGGCCCCACCAAAGTTTTTGGAGTTTTTAAACTAATTGCAATATAATTTTATATTATATACTTATTTAATATTTGGAAAATTTTAATTAGATTTTCTATAAATTAATGATATTTTCTATTTGGAGATGGTATAACTATCTTTTTCTTAATTTTTTTAATCTAAAATTCACTTTTCATTTAAGCAGATTAGAATATAATATCACAGTCATTAGTTACTAAGCAGATCCCATAAAATTAACTGTCCTGCATAATTTATTAAGTATGTAAATAAGATTGAATATTAAACCGATTTAAATTTACCGAAAATAAAATCTAAATAATATATATTTAATAATTTAGTTATCATTACATGAAATTAGAGTTTCAAAATTTTATAAAATAATTTTAAATACTGTTTTTTTCTTTTTAACACCTATTGAGAAAAACGACAGAGATGAAAACAACTACATGCTTGTATATTTATAGACCCTTATGAAAAAAGTGACAGTATGTCCAGTGGTCACATTAAATTATTGGTGGAACATGCTTTTTATGTAAACAAAAATCCAATAATTCTAATTACAGACATAAAACCAAGATTTAATTACCATAAATCTCTTTAATAATTTTTTCACGAATTTTGTTTTTTTCCATTTTTTTTTTTTTTTTATTTTATTTTGTGTTCCAGATAATGTGAGGAAAAAAAAAATCCTGAATATCATACTTGTGTAAGAATATTTTTTATATTATTTGAATATGTGACATATAATATAAGATTTCTTTCTTTCATAATCATTATTTTCACATTTTCAAAATTTCCTTATCTTGTATAGGTTCAAATTTCAATGACAGAAAAGAACTGTTCTTGGAATGTTATTTTGGAAAGTAGGATAAATATGGGAACAATTAATTAATAAAGTTTCTATTTTCCCCTAATAATTGGAGCCATGCATATAGCAAGCTAAAAAAATGTTGTATAAATCCAATTTCTCGTGCATAAATATTTTCCATCAAATATCATACATTTTGAGAAATGGGTTCTTCACAAATTCCTCTTTCCATTTCATTTTCATCTCAGAATTCGTTAATCCATATTGGACCTAAAACAAAGTCTACTTGTTCACTGGGGAGTTATAGAAATGTTTGTGGGATTGTTTGTGGTAAAAATAGTGTTGGAATTAGTCAAGATGTTGTTCCTTCTAAAAAATGGCAAAGTAATGGTATTGGCATTGTTGATTTTCTTCAAGGAAAGAATTATTTAGTCACTCGTGCAACTGGGTTTCTTGCCAAAGGTATTAATTTTTTGTTTTATTTTGTGGGTGTCAATTGGTTTTTCGTATAAATTTCAAAAAGTTTGTTCAGAGTAGTAATAAAAATGAGAATTTTCAAGTTTTCACCCCAAATTTTTAAAGATGACTTTAGAGAAATCATTGTAACATTTTCACTATTTTCTTTGGTTTTTACTATGTGGGTGTAGTTTGTTTCTATTTCAATTTTAAAAAGTTGGTCTACTAATGATAAAATAGGATTTTTCGGCATTTTCATTATTTTCTTTAAATTTTATTTGGTGCGTATTTTGTTTAAATTTAAAAAAGTTGATAAAGGATTAAGATGATTTTTTTGTTCACGTTATGTTTTAGTATAATATGTGAACTAACATATGATATCATCGGTTAATATTTTAATGAGCTCATTATGTGTTTCATACCGTTCTAGTTGAGAAGATGTTAAGAACAGTTCGTGATGTAGAGATTGAGGTATAAATTACAAAAATGAGAAAATAGCATAGTTTATAAAAATATCTATCAATCAAAACTGCAATATGTCATAATATTTGCCAAAATATATATTATATTTTGAAAATCACCGTACTCTAATAAAGTGGCTAGATTCTCTAATAAATTCTTCAGGTGGTTTGATGATTTTAGCAAATTGTCTTAGTTGTGCATTTCTCCAACATTCCCATATGTATCAGAAATTTTAACTGAAATCACAATTCCATCTGATTTCTTTAGATTATAGATTCAGAACTATTCAAGTGCATAGAAGAAATGCATGGAAATTCATACAAAAATTTCATAATGAAGAAGCTGAGTCCAATTGTGGGTGATATTTCAAAACCTAATCTTGGAATGGATCCAAATGATGCTGCTGAAATAGCATCACAACTTCATGTCATTGTAAATTCAGCTGCCAACACTACTTTGGATGAAAGATTTGATGTAGTACTTGACGCCAACACTATAGCACCCTCTCGTCTCATGGCCTTCGCAAAAACGCCTTTTCTTACATGTATCAACAGGTACATAATTTAATTCGGTCATTTTTCAAGGAAAAAATCCAGAAAACTTTTATAAACATTTCAATTTTTTTTTCTACCTTTCTGCGCCAGTTATAGTTCTCGCAAAGTATACTTTAGCAGAGCTTCTTCTTTATGATGTGTCGCTAAATCTTCATTTTTCATGTAGTAATTGATGATTATCTTCTTTACTTTTAGCGTTCGTGAATGGTGAGAGGAAAGGAGTAATCTCGGAAAATCCTTTTCGAATGGGAGAAAGCATTGTCGGGGAGAAGATCAAATTTTCTGAAAATCAAGCAAAAACGTATTTCCAAATTTGGATATAGATTTTGAGTTAAAATTAGTTTCAGAAGTAATTGAATCCGCACCTGAAAATAAATTATCCGAAAAATTGAAGAAATTGGGTCTTGAAAGGTACATTGAATCTTCTAAAATTTTATCACAAAAATTAAATTTCAAGACTAATTAATCTCATACATATGGATGGCAAAACGCGTATTTATTCACAAAAGCACTGGTAGAAATGATGATAGATAGCACGAGAGGGGATATACCGACACTTATTTACAAAGAACCTTTTTCTGGTTGGATACAGGGAAACAGGTCAGATCTAATTTTGGTATAACACTTAAACTATTTTGTTACCCATTTATTCATTTTTACCTATATCTTTTTCCACGGAAAACAGGGTGTTGGACCCCTTGATTTTTTTATATGGGAAAGGTCATCTTCCTGCTTTTAACGTAGACCCCAAGACTGTAGCAGATTTGGTGAGTAGAAGCGATCAAATTTTTTCACTTTTGTATAAGAAGTCATACCATTAATTCGTGCTGGTACAGATTCCTGTCGATCTAGTTTCAAGTACCATATTGGCGGCTATAGGGAAGCATGGAATTAGTGGAAAACCTGAGATTGAAGTGTATCATGTTGGATCATATTCAACTAATCCAATCCTTTATCACAATTTTTTCAAATATTGTTATGATCATTTTAGTGAATCTCCATTGATGGATTCAAAAGGAAAGGAAATCAAACTATCAAGGATGAAGTATTTCAATTCAATGGATGATTATTCTTCCTACATTTACAATCAAAGTGTTAGTGAAAGTGGGCTTAAAGATGACAATTTTTCCGATCCATTGGTTCAGTCTAGAATCGAATTGAGATGCAAGAAGAGAGCTGATCATGCTATTTACATAGCTAAGCTTTATGAGCCGTACATGTTCTATGAAGGATGGTAAGATTTCATAAGTCTCGTGTACTGATATGACCCTTAAAACTAAATCCAACTAATACTATAGGTCCCATCTAGGCAATCACTCCCTCAAAAGTCTCTCACACTGTATCAACCCCGTAAATAGAATCTACCTTGTAGTTGTATCAGAAGTGTAAGAGTAATATGGTATGATTACATGATTAGGTTTGACAATGAAAACATGAGGAAACTGATCGAAGAGACATCCAAGGAAGAGAAAAGATGCTTTGAAATTGATGTTAGCAAACTAAACTGGAAGCAGTTTATCAATGGTGTTCATATTCCG
>JAYMTB010001328.1:0-11114 GCA_036897585.1 Francoa sonchifolia
GGGTGGTTGGGGGGGGTGTTAGCCACTGCCATTAGGTAGAGGAGCGTATGAGCATGGAATTGTTGGTTCATCTGCGTCGGAAAATGACTTAACCATGTCGGATTGTTTTGTTTAAAGTTGGTGGAAATATTTAGATTTAATGGGGAGATTATTTATAATAATAGTATAGGGTAAAATTGATTTACTAAAATTGGAATAAATTTTGATGGTTGTTTTTTCTCCTCGATTGATAGGGGAGAGATTTCAACTAATCCTTAAACAATCGAACTGGAAAACCTAGGATGTAGAAAATTATAAACATGAGTGATTTAGTAGATTTGGACAAAAACAACGAAAAGCACAAGCAAATCACATAATATGGATTTGTTATTATTATTATTTTTTCTAAACCCTAAATATTTAAACAAATTCTTTGATAATATAAAACCCTATAACCTTGATTCATATTTTATTATAATTGGGTTAATCCAAACGTGATAAAAACAAATTCTAAACTTATGGATACAATTGAATAAATGATGATAAGAATTTGAGACAAATATTAAACATTAAAAGTTGTTTAGAACAATTTATTGGCCAAATAATATACTGATTTTAACACAACATCAATATACTAATTTCTATTTTTTTAAAATTGATTTCTCTGTTAAGGTTTCATTCATAAAACAAATTACATATGATATATAATTAACTTTGTATCGGAATAAATTATAATGCGTCACGTGTTAATACAATTTTTTTTTATCACCACATGAAAATAGTACATTTATTCGTAACGGCCATGAGATCTAATTCTATAAATTTCAAACTTTTATTAGTGATTTTCCTCTTTTTCAAAAATGAAAAACAAAATTAATCAATCTTGGGGATAAATAATTTATGGATTTTGTCTTTTGAACTAAAGAAAGAGAAGAAAATTTTCCCAACACTTTATCAATTGACACCCACGGAACAAAATTACTTGTACAGTCTACCTTCTAAAACCTAACGAATTTCGAACAAAACATTTTAAACCATAAATCATATGCATATATCAATAGATTGAGCTAAGATTACACTCCTAGTCTAATTACCCAATTCAAAAACAACAAAAGACACATCTCTCTCTTAAATTTTCCTTTCCACAATAATTTCAACTTCTACATTGTATCTGAAAAGCAAGTTTCATTGGTGTTCGAGAAATCTCATTTCACCGAGGATTTGAGAAAGTTGAACTCAAGTTCTGAGTTGCTTCCATCTCACCAAGGACTTGAGAAATTTCAATACCTACACATAAAATTGAATGGAATATTGAAATCAAAGTATAGGAAGAAGAAAATAAAACCTTTTAACAGAAATAGTACCTCTGAGGGATCCCTGAGAGAGTAAAATGCATTGGTTTCTTTTGGAACCGGAGAAACCAGAATCCCGTAACCCTGATTCCATTCCCGCAATACCTGATTTAACATCAGCATTTCAGATAACTAGGCCAAAGTTTTATACACAAACTCCTGATATCCCTATTATTTTATTACCTTGAATGCGTCTTCATCGGTCCTATCATCTCCTATATAGATTGGGAGCACATCATCACTATTACTTAGACCTGCCTTAACCCGTTAAGTGGATTAGATATTTAATCAAATACCCCAAAGCCTAAATAGTGTATTTTTTTTTACAGAGCGAGAAATTCATTACCAAGAGATTCCAGCAGAAATTCAACTGCTTTCCCCTTGTTCCAATCTATAACAGGACGGATCTCTAAAACCTAAATTACAAGGAAAGACGAAACAAGGACTTAGAATATTAATGTGAAACAACTCCTTCCTGATCAGCCAAATATACGATGAAAGATGAAAACATAAATGTACAAGAATGTCAAAAAGTAAATACCTTCCGCCCATGAGTTAATCGCAAGCGAGGATAATCTTTTAGTATATCATGAACCCATTGTGCAATAATAGGCCAACCCTGCAGTGAGAAATGGATTGTAATCTTATTCAAACTCTTACGACAATGATACAGCACAATCTTTCCGATCTATTAGTCGCAACTAAAAATTTACTCAAAGTCACAAGTAATCTTTACCTTCTCATCTACATTACGGTAATGTACTGAGGTGCAAAACTTGTGATTCTCTACTTTTGCACCTTTAATTTCTTTAGTATTTTCGACGAGGGTTCTAAAAACCTGTAGGAAATTAATCAAGAACCAATTCTCCATTAGGATATATGACAACCAATCATTACTTTAATGCATCAGTGCTGAAAAACACAAAACAAATAAGCACCTCGTCAATCATAGGTATGAATTCTCTAGCAGGCTGGGAAAGATTTACCTCCTTACCCTACAACATTCATGTAGAATATGATAATCAGAGAAAAATAAATAAATAAATAAATAGTTCTGCATAAAGGATTTGAAAGGAATGAAATCCGTGAGTAGACAAACAAATATGAAAATCTTGGTAATGAACGGAGCCATACAGAGAAACCTGCAGTTTTAAGGTCTCTTACTTCTTGGTCAATGGATTTGATACAATCTGGATGGTCATGAGACACTGTGTGATTGACAGGGCCCATAATGTCCATTCCATGGCTACCAGCATAATTGAGTTCTGTTAGTCCTACCAACTCAAAAACCTGAAAAAAGAATGCAGTAAATCAGAACTAAATGCCAACCAAAGAGAGAATTTGTATATTTACAAAGTACTAGATGATTCACAATGCAGAAATGAGGATGCCTCCATTCACCTTATCACGGCTTCTCCCACTAATAATTGCTGTGGGAAAATAATTTGCAACATTTCTTACAGCAGAACGCATCTGAAAATTTGTTACTTACAATATGAGCCCCAGCACAAAAACAAAAGAAGGAACAACTTCAAAATAGCTACTAGTAGTGAACAGTCAGTTCTTACAGAATCAGACATAAAAGCGCGGTCAGGGTCATCTACTATAGGAGAAAGAGTCCCATCATAATCTAGAAATATTGCTATTTTCTTGTTGTTTGCATAAGTTGTAATTTGCTCAAAACAATTCAGAGCTGATGGATACTTAAGCTGCATAATCAGAAAGAAAGCATAACAAATGACATTGTGAGCTGACTGTTATAAGTAAACTATATCCCTTAAATTAACCGAGAAATGAAGCAAGCATACCATCCATAGGCTGTAAGCATTGTCTATATCATCTGAAGCTACCTCAATATTGAAATCCTTAATCAGCTTTTTGTGAGGGGGAGACGAAGATTTCATAGCATCCAACCAACCATTGGACCGTACATCGTCCAGCTTTCCTGGTTTTTTCCTGGGAATTGCTATGTTCTTCCCAGGGGAGAGTGATGCTCCTGCTTGGGAGTAAGGCAGCAGACTGGAATGGAAACCTAATCTAGACTTGTTTATGGGAACTGGATCAGTGAGAATCGGAGAAGCGTGGTTTGGCTTCAAGTCCATTAGATCAAGATTACTTGGAAAATATGAAGGTATAAATTGAGTGTACGCTGTTGAAAAATATGTCAGAATACCACTCTGTTGGCCTTCGCAGAAAGTTTTCCCCAACCCTTTTGTCGATGAAAAACCACCTCTTTAAAGTTTTCTTATCACAGCTGGTGGGTGAGCAGTCCATCAAGCACAAGCTTCCTGAAAACTGTTCATGATATCAAATAAATTAAATTTCTTTACAAAATAAGTGTTTACAAAGATGAACAAACATTAAACATAGCCATACCTTTTCATCTCCAAAGTGACACTGCATTTAAAGTCGGTGGCTGAACATTATATCAAATCAACAGCAATCCATGAGAAAAGAATGATAAATAGCTTCCAAAACCAAACAAATTGTCTGTAACTTATCCCTAAAATATGGTACAAGGAAGTTAATTAAGTGCTCGTACATAATCTGGTGAAGGAAAAGGAAACTAAAAAGCATTGCTATGTCTGTGTCGCGAATAGTTAATAATACATGACTGCAAATACTCAAGAACATTCCTAATATGACAACAGTAAAAGAGAGAGTACAATTCAGATTTATTTAGATGAGGGGATGAGAAAGCATGGTAAATCCTAATACATGTTCTGAATACTTATGGGGACATGTGAGGAATATGAGAACATGTAAATCACCAATATAAGTTTTTTTTAACATATTTTTCTTTAATTTTATTAATAGGACATCGTTCCTGACCCCAAAGAGATTCAGTGGGTAAGTCCAACTGGGTCGCTACATAAACCCATTTGGTTAGCAATATTAGTTCAGAAGATATTTAACAGAATGAAAGAATATGAATAAAAGTAATGAAAAAACCTCTAGACTATGTAAATTCATATGAACTTAAATAAATGCCTAAATTAGCAAAAAATAATTTCCTGAACTGTCAAGCATAATATCCCCAAGATCAATTTGTTAAAAGCAATACATCCATAAATGCATTCCTACAGAGCATATAGAGAAAGAAAATTGTACAAAATCATGTGTTGCAAAAGATCTTCTCAAAACGCCGAAAACTAACTAAAACCTTACTGATTCTTCTGTTAAATGAAAAAGCATAGGAAAAATTAACAATAATATGAACAAGTTCAAATGTTCAGTACAACAGAAAAATCCACAGAAAACGAGTTAGAGCGTTCCTGATTTAAACACATTTAGAGATACGCTGTAATTTCTCAAATCTTGAGAATAAAAAAACACAAATCTGAACCTAATTGGAATAAACAATAATAGCATGAATAAATTCAATTTTTCGTAAGCACGATAGAAAAATCGCCAGAAAAACGAAATAAAGCGTACCTGATTTCAATCTTCAAGACATTTAGGTAATACGTTTCAAAATTTAAAATCTTGAATATCAAAACAAAAAATTTGAAGACCTAATTTAAATAAACAACAATAACATGAATAAATTACAGTTAATAAGCACAATAGTAAAATCGCCTGAAAAGGAGGAAGAGCGTACCTGATTTCACGTTTTAATCTCTAAAATCTTGAGAATCAAAACAAGAATCTGAAAACCTAATTGAAATAATACGAAAAAATCAAAGGAATCGAGATTTGGGGGATCAAAAATGGAGGCGGAAAGAGTGAAATTAGTTCCGAAATTGCAGAAAGAGGAAGAAAAGGAAGGGGAAAGAAGAGAAGCGGGTGCGTATTTATAGAGTTTGATTGATAGCTGCAAGAAGACGTGATTTACAAGCCACTTGGTTGTTGTCTGGGACCCACACTGTTAGTTGGGTTATTTACAATTTGGACCCTTTCGTGAACTCAATTTACAAAAGTTATCCTGTACTTTTTTCTATTTCCACTTATCTCCCAAGTGATTTCCAAATTCTCCAAATACATAATTTTATCATTTTCATTTTTATGCAGAAAAACAAAAGAACTCGTTTATTCATTTTTTGTAGGATATAAAACAAAAAAGTATTAGTTTTTCCTTTAAACCCATCACACCGACTATATACTGGATTCAAACTGAGATCTCTTGATATAACAAAAAAAAAATTACAAATTAAACCAACTAACATAAATTAGCTACACTATAAAAAAAAGAAACTGTTGAAGCCCAAAAATTTAGAATCGGAGATCTGACATACATACGAGTATTAACTAATATCGAAAGCGATTCAGAAATCTAAAATAAAATAAGACTAAAGGAATCGTTGAACTGAGAAGACTTAGATTTTTTCAGGGAATTAGAAGGTATGTGGAATCTGTTCGAATGTGTTGGAAGCTTTTCGAATATTTTGGAAGCTATTACAATGTATTTACCGTCTTGGAATCTGTTCCAAAATATTTAATTATCGATCTTTGATCTCGAAGGTTCATGCCCTCCTTCTAAACCCTAAATTAGGTATTACAATGTCTTCTGTCGAGTCACGATATGACGACTTCGACTATTATTTTTTTTTTGTCATTTCATGTATTCAAATTTCCGGATCACTATTTCACACCAATTAGTACCTAAATTTTTAGTTATATTAATAAATTGAAATTTTTGAACGTCAGTAGAAACTATTAAACATTGGATGAAAATTTCCATTATCTATCTCTCAATAATTTTTTACCAAAAAATTCTTGAGATAAGTAAATTTTTGGATTGCCATTAATAGCTAACGGAAAATGTGAAAATTGTATTTGCAAAAATATGAAAGCAAACAGAATGTAAATGTAAAAAAAAAAAAAAAACATATGACACAAGGGGCTTTCAGTTAACTAAGGGGTGCAAAATGTAAACCAGTTCCATATAATATATATTATTTTAACGCTAATACTATTATAATGATGACGTGTATAAACATTATTGGTCCTTTCAGAAGCTGAATAGTCAGTGACACGTGTGGGCGTAGTTTGCATTAAAGTATATTGATGAAAAGACGGCTGTCATGTGATGGCGTTTAATATTTATGTTTATTTATTTTAATTTACAATATAAAAATATATATTTTTATACTAAACTTGATTGGTAAACAAAATAGGTGGAATCTTAAAGTTGAGACTTGAGAGTCTTTTCACAAGTTTATTAATTATGAAAAGTACTGTATAAATATTATGATTATGGGCTTATTTGTATTTATAGTATGTGTGCGCTATGATATGCTAGGTTTAAGAAGTCATATTCAATACTTTTGTGGTTTTCCAAGTATTTATTTGAGAACTAATTGTGGTTAGTATTTCATTATATTTTAGAGGGAAAATGATAATTATAACTAAAACTGTTAACTGACACTACAATATGTTAAATTAGGAATAACGTGGTTATACAAGAGAATGATAGTAAAAGAAATCTAATATTGAATAATACTAGTACTAAAGGTATATAATAACAATTAGTTGATGAATTATTTAGGTAACAAATTTTAAGTAATTTGCGATTTATTATGAACTAGATTCAAGTCAGCTCAGCATTTTTTATGAGAAAGATGGACAAGAATGGACAGTTATAATCGATTGTTTTATTATTGAGAGAGATGATGTAAGATATTGGCATAACGACTTGAAAGTATAAATTTATTTTAGGCAAGGGAGGGAAAGGCTCAAACAGACAGACCTTGACAATATTGTATTAGACTTAGATACACTTTAGAGGATTCCTGATACTTGCAAAATTACATGATCGAATAACCGAACATGATTAGAAGTGTTAGTAAAATAAAATGGTGTGTTTTCACTAAAAGAAAAAATGCTTTTAATGGAAAAGAGACACATGGACAACAACCCCATTAAGCCTATATTTCTACCATAAATACTTTTTAATTGATCAATTCAAGACTTTTAATTGAGTTCACAATTTTAGATTTTTTAAAAAGTTCTAATCATCTAAAGTTTTAAACTTGAACCTCGGGCAATTCAGGTGTTGTAGCTGCAATTCTTCTCGGAGCATCTCGGATTGTTGCTTTCTCTCCCTCTCTTTACCTTGCTTGTTTCGATATTTCAATTAATCCCTTTAATTCAAATATTCGTTATAATCTCTCGATTCAAACACTATTCATTTATTTATTTGTATTGAAAATAATAACGTATTCTAGTAACCTCACTGTAATATACATATTTTAATAATACAGTAAACTCAGTCACTCTACCACTAAACCAATATCTTGAACTTATAACTCCAACCTTCAATTTTAACTAAACAAATATTATAATCTAAAAAAATTATAAGGGGCAATGTCTTTAGTTACATGTTTCAAGTTCCAACCACACAAAAAAAAAATGGAACTTTACCAAACAAAATAATCTCCACCTAATAGCCCAAATCTTAGTTAAATAATAATTTATTTAAATTTCGAACTTATAATTATAAATAACATATTAAATAATGTATGCCCACCAAACACCATACCAAGAAGGGGAAATTTTCGTATGCTCCGGTGGACCCCTTTTCTGAATGGTAAAAAATTCATATTTAATGGTAACAATTACTACTTTATGATATTTTCTTATGAAGAGTGAATTTGACATTATTTATTTATTTATTTTATAAAAAAAACGTCTTAAAAGTTTTTGGTAAAAATAAAAACAACTAAATTTTGTTATGGTTCCTTTCAAAAATTAAGGAATATATATTTTTTAAAACTGATTGAACTTTATTTTGTTTAATTTCATCAATTATTCTTATTTCTCATATTAAAAATTAAAAGAAATTGGTTTATTTACTAATTTGAGTCCAGGTAGCAAAGATGAGAAGCAATTCCGCACAGCCACGTGGAACGCACGAAGCAAAATATTAACTTTACTGCAAAAGACAAAACACTTTGGGGTTTGAATTCTAGTCAGCACTTGGTAATCTCCAGTTGGCCAATAGTTTTCGTTCGTTTTCTGACAGCGTGATGTTACGTGTTGACGTGTCTAAAGCCCTCTAGACAGCGACTAACACTTATGTCTTATGTTGTACAGCTTGTCTATGAGAAAACACGTGCATTTTATTAATTATTTAAACTCCCGTCTACATATATTATTACATCATGTATTTAATATTCTGCAATTTAATAAAGTAAATAAAAAATAAAATGTAATAACGACCGACAGAAAAGTTAGTTGACGAGTTGGAGCTGACACGACCATCCATACCTTTTATATTATTGCAAGTTAAAGGCCAAAATACGTTTCTGCCTTTCAATCCAAAGGTCGTTTCTCTAACAGTAAACATAACATGCTGCTAAACTAAGGTCAAACAAATTAGGTAAGGGTTGGGTCGGGGCTAATTATTAAAATATTTTATACAAAAAGATAAAACCTCCAAACTTATGTTTTAGTAATAAAGTGTTTTTGAATTTGAATTTGTATTTGTAATGACATATTTTCTATAATTTTCGAATTTGCAATAAAATACTGTATTCCTTTCATACCTACATCACTAATTTTTTTTTTTTTTTTTTCGGAATATAGTATTTTTCTACCAATTAAAATTTAAAAAATATTTATTACTAGAATATAAGTTTAGGGATAAAAGTGTATTTAAAACAAAAAATAATATTCCGTACTAACTAAATTAAAATATAGTTAGCAAAAGTTCATTTTTTACAATTGCCTTTGTAAACTGTTATCATTTAGTTTTTTAAGTTTCTCAAAATACATATTTATAATAACTACATAAGTAACTTGTATGTTATGATAAGTTTGAACTAATACCTAAAGTCACAAATCCAATTGTAGAATATAATTTTTTGAAGCTTGTGTCAACAAGTTTTATTTATATAACATAAAAATATGTACAACTAACTAAATCAAATCAAAATCATTTAACGAATGAGCTATTTAAATACCGAAATTTGTCAAATTTCAAACTAACAAAATATTTAGTGGGCTAACTATCTCTTCAACAAACATAGTTTCTCACACGTTGTCTAATTTATAAAATTTGAATTTATAAATTAATAAGTAAATTTTAAAAAAAATTAGACAACTTAACCAACAATTAATATATAAAACGTTTTTCAAATAATAATACAATTCCGTACAAGAATTCACTAAATAATTATAAAAAAATCGACCCATGTTTTTCATGAAACTTGGTGCTAACATATCTTATAAAAGTAAAAATTAGAAAGTTGAAAGTTGAAAAATAATAATAATTGAATGATTGAGCCTATTATTAAATAGAATGAATGCATCATCAATGACTGTATGATTAGGAAATCAATGCTGCAAATCAACTCTTTCTTAAAATATATAAGTTAAATTATAATCATTATTAAAAGAGTTAATTACAAATACTACCTTTGTGTTTTGTTAGTATAACAGAAACACCCATATAATATAATATTATTTGATTTTCATTTTGAAAAAAACAATTTTTATTTTTTAATTATTGATAGCTCAGAATTTCAATTTTGAAATTGGAAAACTTTGAAAACTAGAATATGTTAATCAATAATTATGTCTCTGAATTACTAATTACTAATTACTAATTAATAATTTATAAATGTAATCAATGATATTAAAAAAAAATTAGATTTTTTGGTTGTGAATCTAGACTTGATTTGAATGAGAAGTTATAAGAGTGTGTCGGTGCCCAACTTTTTACTAAATTTTGTTGAATTTGAATTTCCTTATATAATAATAAATTCACAATTAACTAATTCTTTCCCTTTCATTATTTCATCCTCATTGACAATTAATAATTTTCCCTTTCTCTTTCATGTTCCATTTCTTTTTTCAAACAATAGGTATATTTAAATCTCTCAAACCCGCCTAATCAAATAACGAAAATTAAAAGTAATGTCAGATAGTGACTTAGTTCGACATTTGTTGCGTACAAACAATAGATGATAAATAATAACTATATCATTGAAAAAATTATAAGAACTATGTTTAATATTGATGCATTACATTAGTTCTTGTCTATGTTCACGATTATTGTTGGACAATCTATAATAACATGAATAAACTGTGACTATAAATGTGTATCTATGAGATAATATTATAGTGTTAGAATATTATCTTAAATTCTATGATATTATTTGAATAATATTTTAGTAGTACTTTCTTAAATTTAGGATGTCATATAACATCATGATTTAATATTGTTTAATTTAGGGTTTTTTGTTGGTCAAAGATGATAAAATTTATGAGAAAATAAATGTAAGAAAGTAGAAAAAAGGTGAACCAAAATTGAAAAATTAACTTTGGGAAGTAGAGTAATGTTGGAAGTTTAGATTTTTCACTATCCAAAAATTGTAGGTTAACGTTAAATTGGTGTTTAATATTTTTGTTGATATTTTCATAATCTTGAGAGATTAGTTAATTAAAATGTATTAATCCCTAATATAAATATTTACAAAAACATATTTATACTAATGCTAAGTGAATTTTCAATTTGAATAAATCTGAACCCAATATCAACAATCATAAATTCGATAGTAAAACTTTATACTAATTTGACTTTATCAAATATTAAACACATTTTGGTATAACTCCTTAGAGCTTATACCGACAGTTTTATGAAATTTACTAACAATTTGTATTCGTTAGCAAATATCATTTTATTTGCAAGTAAGTCTCATTTTATTTGTAATGAAACCCACATTAAATTATTAATCAATAGTGGCAAAACTCTTGAAACAAAAAAAGGACATTATATTTCACTAATAACTATAACATTCCAAAAATTAAGATATCCTTAATTTTGTATCACATACATAC
>JAYMTB010001329.1:0-11113 GCA_036897585.1 Francoa sonchifolia
GCGGCTCCAACTGCGCCACCAACCTCTGCACCTATTAAGCTGATCTGGCCCTGGTTCCCGAATTTCATTACCTGTATCAAGACGAAAATTCAGAGCAATATATATACATCAACTCTACACAATAACTATTCAAGACTTAATATACTATACAACCCGTTGGGTTTATTACTCTTCATACACCAATGGGACTACCAAAAATAAACTTGACTGCACATTAGTAGCTATTTCAGCCATATTTTAGATTTGCATCAAAAGCAAAATGAAAATTGTCATACTAAAAAATCTATACCTAAAATTCAAAGAGCATGAACATAAACTAGTGTTAAACGCACACATATAAGTTTATTTATGCATATCTAAAGAAAGGTATCCAATAGGATTAATATAGAATTATTTCATATTAAGAACTAGGGTTCAACATCTCCCCATCTCACTATAATAAAAGCAGTAAGATCTGACTGACAAATGTAATAAAAGCAGCATGGAAGTTAAAAAGGTGACACCCTGCAGATCATAAGAGATCCTTCATGTGAGAAGGTGCCAAGGGAAACAAGGGTCCATTTTGCTGAATAATATCTTAAAAATTCAGAAACTTGTTGAAGAACAACACAATAATAAGAATTCTAAAAAATATTTGAGACAACTCGAGAAGCTGTCAATTATATAACAAATAATAGCTCAACCTAGTGATGAATGTGCTACCAACAAGAGTGAAATATTATAGGACCCAGCATAGTTGTAAAAGGCAATAAATCACAAAATAAAAATCAAAGGATGCGTGCTGGTCTAAATCAGGTTATGATTAATGATGCTTCTCTAGCTTAAAGTAAACCACATAATTTTCACAAAACCTTACCGCACGAGAAAAACGTAATGCATCTCTCTTGGATAAATTCCCGTAAGACCAGCCTCTCACTTGAGCAACAGCTCCTTCCAACATTGGGGTTGAAAGGATCAAATATTCTGTCTTCCGACGCTTCTGGACTCTCTCCCTAGGCTCAGTTTCTTTCTTTTTTCTTTTGTTACTCTTCTCAAGCTGATTATCCTCCACATAACTCTTGGTATTTCTTGCAGCACGAGGAACTAAAGCATTCTAAAGGGGAAAAAACAAATCTTATAGATAAACATCTCAAAAGGAAAAAAAAAAACCCATAGAATTCACCATAAATATTCAAAAAAGCTAGGGTAGAATAGTTGTGCATGAAAACATAAATGTTTGACCAAACAGATTCATACTTCAGCTTCAGCTACAGCATCTGGTTTTATCCAACGACTCCAAAAACTACCATCATCATCTTCAGCACTACAGAAATTGGCGACCTGTGCATTAAGTAAAATGATGATCAGGTTCGGTACAAATGTAACTAGTCGATATACTTAAAACTAGAAGCAGCACTACTTATAAAAACAAAACTTCCTCACAAATTGTGGTAATAAGCTATAGAAAAGATATAAAACACAAAACCAGGGAAAAATAAATCAGAAAGTCCAAAGACTAAGAAATAGCGTCATTTTTTACCTTAAAAGCACTAAGCAGTTCACTCTCCTGCACTCCTCCCTCTTCTTTCTCCTCAACCTTCTCTGCCCTTTCAAGAATTTCATCAATATCCATACTCAAAAGTCTTTTCTTGCTCTCTTCATCATTCCCATCTTCCTTAAAAAGTTCCTCTGCTCCAAATCTTAAAATTGCCGACAGCTCATTCTACAATAATAACTCAAAAGTTTAATAGAGTAGCTGAGCTATTAACATGAGAAAAATAAAAACTTTAAAGACATGCATCATTATTAGTACAAACATCACTGTTGACTGGTCAAAAGAGAAGGATTACTTCCAACACAAACTTATTCTAGCTTAACGAGTTATAACATGCATTCGAATTAAGTTCTGCAGAAAAATAAAACAACATAAATGTGTCCTTACTGTGTCGAACATAGACCCTTTTTTAGTTTCTTTCCTCTCCAATCTACCCTCTGCGTTTAACTTCTGGATGACCAAATGGTCAAGAACCTATTAAATAACATAAGAATAAGAGAATCATTAATATAATTGGACTTGAAAAATGTTCCACCGTTGCATATATCTAGCCCTCACATACGCGTGTATGCACTGTGACTCTGCGTCTTAAGAAATTAACATAAAAAGTTTAAGTTAAAGATATTACCATTTTCTTCTTAGCTCTCTCCAGGATATCCTCCTCAACACTTCTGCTCGTGACAAATCTATATATGTTAACAGTATCTTGTTGCCCAATTCTATGGGCTCTGCTCATTGCCTAATACATAAGACACACAAGAGTAAGTAAAAAGAGAGAACAACTTCCCATCTTTGATGAAGCCCAATAAATATGGACATAAACAAGATATCATCCAGCTAAGAACCTGTAAGTCATTTTGGGGATTCCAATCAGAATCAAAGATGATCACAGTATCAGCTGTTGCAAGGTTTATGCCAAGGCCACCAGCACGAGTGGAAAGAAGAAAGCCGAAATCATTACTACCAGGTGCATTGAAGTGATCCATAGCCTGCTGGCGCAACTCAGACTTAGTACTGCCATCAAGCCTCTGAAATTGGTAACCTTTAATAGACATATACTCTGCTAGTATATCCAGAAGTCTAACCATCTGCAGAAAACTTACAACGGTCATTTTGTATGCTTGAAAATATACTTGCGGATAAACAATGTTCAAATGCAATATTTGTCAAGTAGACATATGACAATAGTAAAACAATGTGCAAATGCCAATATTTATCAAGTAAATTATTTGACAGATCAGTTCATGGAAGAGTTAAAAGAACAGACATTCCCAGTGCTGGCAATAATTCAATTCAATAAACATTTTACTAACAATAAAACAGCAGATAGTATCATCCACCAGAGCCTTTAAGAATCCGAACAAACCATCCGTCACATACCCACCAGAAAATTACTGCGCAACAACCACTAGAGATAGGCCCTTTGTGTATAGTGATTCAAACTCAAAACCTCCGTTTCTCTTTTCCTAACGAATATATATTATCCGCAGACAAAAATGGGACACTAACTAAATATGACAAAAGGTGACATCACTTGGAGCTGCTACAATATAATCACAACAAGCAACTTCAAGTATGCAAAGCTTCCGAAAAGGATCGTATTCAGCATAACTGTCAAAAACAAACCTGAGAAAAGATGAGCACACGATGCTTTGTCGCATGCAGCCTAACAAGCAGCTTATCAAGTAAAACAAGCTTCCCACTACTATAGACAATCCTCTCCAGTTTACTGCTTTCATTGATGCTTAAATCACCACCGTAACCATGGTCTGCACTTTCAAATAAGAAAGGATGATTGCAGCATTTCTTCAGCTCTACCACAATATTTAAAAGTGAGACCTGCAAATTTTGAAAAAACTATAATTACAATATTTCAAATATAGGTGGAAAGAAAGAATGGTTCAATCAACAACAAAAAAACCTTTCAACTAATCATGTGTTCAGTTGCTTCAGTCAAACAAGCGATATATTTCATCATTTTCTTCAAAATGCTTGTAGTTGGAATTTATGACAAAGTGTTGACAAGCTATTCTACAGATATTTAGTGATTTTAATTATAACCATAATATGAACCATATATACTAATATTATTATTCATAAGCATAACAAAAGAACAGAAAGAGAGAAAACAACAGTAACTGATGAACTATAATAAATATTCTTAACGAGATTATATTTACAATGGATACAAACCTGTGCTCCACGAACTCCTCTATTCAGATCGTGAAAGTTGCGTTCCAAAATCCATTTATAGTACCTAGAAGATTGTATAAAGAACATTGTCAACTGACTGAAAAAAAAAATGACACTAAGCTTAAAATAGTGCTTACTGTTTCTGAAGTGGGGACATTTCAACCCTAAGAATACGCTCAATTTTTGGAGGTAAAGACTTCTCAACATCCTTGATAACTCTTCGAAGAATGTGAGGCCTCAATTCCATATGAAGATTAGCAAGCTGCTCATAAATATCATCCAGATTTTCGATTAGAGAAAAATCAATAAATATAAAAATGGACAAAGGTATATCCAGAAATAAGCAGGTCAAGAGAAATAATAAACGTTGGACAACAAAAGTACCTCGTTTTCATTGAACGAGCTAAGATTCTTGTAATTCTGGACGAACTCATCCTTACTCTTAAACTTCTCAGGATCGAGAAAGTGAAGAAGAGCCCTATAAAGAGAATGAAACCAGTAAACAAAAGACAATAATTTCTAGAAAATAAAGCGGAATAATAAAAAATATCTGTCACATTAACAACAGAAAATTAATCTGTGAAGAAAAAGGAAAAAATGGACAAAACAGCTGAGACTTCTTGATTGTCTCCAAATAATTTGGAAGGACAGAAAGCATCATAAATCAAGTAATTGTGTGTCTTGCCACAAACAACTTTGGTCACAAAGTTATAAATCCAGGTTTATAAAGCCCTGAAAGATTTGGGCTGGCTTTTTTCATGGAATTGGACTGGTCTTTTATTTCAGCCCATCTTTACACTATGCTGCATTGGGCCCACTCATTATCGCCAAAAACTATCATGGATGTTCACACCATCATACTATTGATAAACAAACTCTTATTTAAAGAATTATCTTCATAAAAATTTAAATATTGTGTGGATATACACCTGTTGAAACTTGAGCACAAATAATAACCTATGTGGAGGACAGAGTTAACGTAATCGAAACATCCTTTTTGCAGCCTCTTCAAGAGATAAATTTGTATATGCTAAATAATAAGACAATGTCCAATGTGTTGCTAACCCTTGATTATTAACATCCATGTGTCATAACTGATAAATTAGGCACCACAATCATATAAAACCTGCAATGTTCATGGAAATTTAAGAAAGAGAAACTAGTACCATAGCTCTTCCACGCTATTTTGTAAAGGAGTGCCAGTAATAAGCAACTTATTCTTTGTGTTGAATTCCTGTGGAAACAACATAAAAATCCTCCAACATTTACCAAATTGAACTGACAAGTAATTTGAGAGAAGAAATGGAAGATGAAGGAAAAGTGCAATACCAAAAGAGCTGTGTACAACTGAGCCTCACAATTCTTTAGCCTATGAGCTTCATCAACCATCAGATAATTCCACTTGATCTTAGAAAGAACACCCTTATCCTTTAGAAGTACTTCATATGTGGTCAACAGTGCACTAAATTTTATAGGCCCTCCAACATTACTTTTATAAAATTCATACTGCTGACAAACCTGCAGAACAAACATTGACCATATATAATAAGATTGAAATTGCATAAATATCTACAATGGCAAATGATAAGGTATACAACAAAAATGAGTGATGAAGTTCACATATAATAGCACATAAAACCCATAAGAATCAGAAATTGAGTCACCTCTCTACTTGGACGGGTACCGACATATACAATAACATTCATATCTGGAAGCCATTTCCTAAATTCTTTCGCCCAGTTTGACAAAGTGGATAGTGGTACAACAACAAGAAATGGCCCGTGGATTTGCTGAGCATTCTGTGAAAACACCAAATGTGAATAGCTTTGATATAATCTGACTGACTAGATATCTGGTCATTACAACTATAAACTGTTAGAAAACTACCTGTAGAAAACCAAGCATCGAGACTGACTGAACAGTTTTTCCAAGACCCATTTCATCAGCCAAAATGACATTTGTATCGTTTCTCCAGCTAACATGTGAAAGAGACACTGATAAGTACACTTATCAAAGTGATAATATCTTTGACATTCCCATTTATGATGTAGAAACTGATGAGCTTAAAGATAGAGACAAACCTGTTAACAAGAAAATTCAAACCCTCGAGCTGATAATCTCGGAGCTTCCCCCCCTTCAACCATTCAGGCTGCTCATTGAGCTTCCTCAGACTTGCTAAACATAACAAATAAATTTATCATATCAAACTGCATGCTAGACAATTAAATGTATTCCTTTTAAATAAAAGGAAAATGGAAAAAGTCAGTGTATGAAAATATAGACAAAAGCATGGAAGACAATGGAAAAGGAAAAGGCCTATAAGCAAACAACAGATTCAGAAAACATCATTTTACAAAACACTCCATCCACACCCACTCTCAGCCTGATTCTTGACTGCTCAAATTTATATTTCACATCAAACTCAAATACACACATTGTATTATTGACCTCGAAAAATTATATACCAATGAAAGGGTCTAAATTTTGGTTTGAAAGGTGACTCACAGCCGCACATTTATTAGTGTAACTCATGGTCAAAATCACTTCAGCACAGCATGAGGAAAATGCGTCTCAACATAAAATGATACCAGCAATTTTATATGCTTAAAGCAGTCACTCATATTAGGGAATCATAAAATGCACATTAGAAAAACCATACCCACCACACACCTTTGCTCTTTTTACGCTGGAAATCAACCATTTTCCCTTGTACAGCCATTGCAGCATCGCGAGCCTGCATGAAAGTTTCATATAAAAATGCTGAGATGATGCATCAGCAAATTTTACTCGTGTGTATCAATGGTATATTATAAATGTACTAAACGTTTAACTATGGGAGCCACAAAGTATTATCAGTGTTCAGGTAAATCAAAAGGGATGATTTAGAGAGTACATTACCTTGTACTCATCTATTGCATCCTGAGCAAATGCAATATCTACATCCTTCTCCCTAACACCACATGACAACGACCATTATAAGCACTGCAGTTCTACCTCATAAAAAACACAAAACAAACGAGAAAAACCAGCATATACGATAGAATACTATGTTATTTGAGGGATTTAGGAAAGGATAAAAAAGAACAGAAAGGCTGATTAATCTACCATCATATGAAAACTTGAAGCAACCGGTAACAGAAAAAAGGTTAAATCGCATGCAGTGTTATCATTCTGAGATATTATTAAACTACTTCTGATAGTTGAATACCAGGTAGCTTCAGCATAAGATAGTCCTTGCCACTTGACTAGATACTTCGGGATCACATCACCAGAGTTATCTTTAACAATACTATCTGCTATTATTCTATCCACCTAAAACAAAATACAATCAACCAATCAGAACTCTATGTATGAAATAAAAGGAAAAAAAAATAAAACAAAAACATAAACATAAACTGCAGGAAAGTAAAACCTGACAATTTTGCTTGATGAGATCCAGGTCCATTTCCTTGCTGACATCATGGACTTCAATCTAACAAGAAAACAGGGATAAGAAAAGAAAAGAAAATGAGCAACTTTTTCTATGCGGATCTATTGACAAAATAGACAAATAAAGTGAAAGTAGTGTCGAATTAGAGAAAGAAAACGAAGCATCCCTATGATGTACTTACCAGATCCCATACAAAGACATCTATATTGAGTGTTCCTCCGTATACAACAATTTGTAATGTTAAAGAACTAACCCAAAATAATAAGCTTAGATAGTCAACAGATCATAAAGAACCTAACAATCTGAAAGAGGGCTGTCGTTTTAAATTTGGTAAGATAATAATACTAAATATTACTATTTTAAAAATCTCAATTTCTTGCAGAAAATAATGAAATCACTTCATGTCTACACAGTACATGAATCCTCTCTAGGAGCTCAATGGAAAACTTGTGTCAGTTACTTAGATGTATATGAGTGTGCATACTTTATACCATTAATCGTAGAGCTCCTAAAAACTATACGCATTTACATATTTGAATGAAAAAAAACATATATATGCAATAATAGACCATATCTTATAAGCATATTTGTCATGTGCTTCAGTGCCCAATCCTAGGCAGCAATGAACTTCACAAAATCATAAGAAGGAACAACAGGAACATGTGTACAAGAAATTAGCTTTAGCCACCTACAGATTATATGCTTGAAGAACCCAACCCCAATTTCAGCTAGCAGATGAATATCACTAAATTGAGGGTAAAAACAGTATGCAATGTCAAAATAGCCCTATAGTACAATCGATACAGTCATTGTGATAGGAGTAATGGTTAACCTAGACAGAAGTTAGTTATTCAAATTTTCATAACAAGACAAGCATACGGTAAAGAGTGAGTCTTGGCGAAATGGTGAGATCACTCCATTGTGACCTAACTATTGCTGGTTCCAGTTGCAAAACCAGTCTTTTTGCATACACGGGGTATAGATGGATACATGAAATCCTCCTTAGTACAAGCCTCGTACTCGGCTGCCCTTATACGTGCATAGTCTTGTTCGTGCATGCACCAACCAGTTGATCATACAGCATCTCATCTTATTTTCTTGCACTTAAGCACTTCAAAATAACACATTTTCAAAGGCCAAATGCATATATTACCTCCTCCCGTGAAACTGCTTTCCTGTACTTCACATCCTCCATCACTTTTTTGGTGTAATTTATAACCTTCTTAAAGCCGCTAAGCTGCAAACACAAACAAAAGGTACAAGTTTTCAACCAAAAAAGTAAGAACGAATTAGGAAGACAAGAAAACAAAATTCACTGCAAATTAAGCCACCTGTAAATAATGCACAACCCAAAATTAACCCATAACTTCATTTAGGCATAACCTAAAAAGCTCTGACAGTTTCAAACAAGTCGATGCATTTGTATCCGATACATATCATACCAATACAGCCCCAATACTATGAATACCATATTAAAATTTTAATACACTCAACTATAACCAATATTTCATGTGTACATGCAGATATGACACAACTTCAAACAAAAGTACTTGTATCCATCAAAAACCCCGGGTGCAGCAGGATAAATGCATCAAACAGTCCGTTGAATTTGTTAAATATATAATTGAAAATAATTTTTACAACGGTAACCAAACAAAATTTTAGCCACAAATCTTTGCATTGATGTGATATCAAATTGAATGTGTATTTTACTGACCCGTTTTTTACTAAAAAGTTTTCAAGTAATCTACTGACACCTCATAAGGATGAATGTCCACATGCACGAGTATTGTCTAAACATCTAAAATACCTCACACGACTCAGTTGATGTTAAATCTAAACCTTAGTTTTGTTGATGTTAAATCTAAAACTTAGTTTTGTTGAATTAAATTGTGAATGATACTTTTATTTTTCTTGTACAAAACAATGAATATCAAATACATATATAATTTTATTTTGGTCATATCAATAAAAATTTAAGAGCATCTCCTAACATCATACCAAATTAGTGTATCAGGTATTGTAGCTTCATGAACAATAACCAACAAAAAGAACAAGCATACATTTTGTAGATCAGATAACGATTTCCACTGACAGTGCAAGTGCGATTGCCCTTTCCATTTTATCAAGAATTCCATCTCTTCCCAATCTGGTTCAGAATTGAACAAATTGCCTAACAACACAGGATCTGTTGATTTATTATTCCTAAGAGCATCTTCAGCCATGCCCTTTGGCTGATGCCACAACACTTTTTCAATTGAGTCTCCATCCTCCTCTTCAATGTCCTCCTAAAAGTAAAATGAAAAATGAATCAGAAGAACATAGAGCCAATTCTGAATCAGAACAGAGTTCAATAGATGCATATAAATAAAATTCAGCGTACAAAAGAATATCCAACAAAGAAACGCACAAACAACCAAGATATGTTATATAGTCAATTATAGCCATTAATCGTGGTGTTTTTGAAAATACACACACACAAAATCAGATGGGAAGGTGCAGATGCGCAGGCCCAAGAGCAACAACACAAACTATATCGAGGAAGCTCAAAGAGTTGAACTGACACAACAGGATGACATTATTCTTTTCCCCAAACTCAACTCATTTCTCCTTCAAATTCGTATTAATAGAAAACTATAAGTTTCAATTATCAACCAACCACAACCCCAGCTCTTTATCCAAGTTTGGGACCATCCATACAGAAGATAAACACTAATTATGACATAAGCGCATACATATGTAGTATTATTTGAAGTAGAGGCCAAAGATGAAGAAAACATCTAAAACTATCACAAGGGAAATCCGTAGACAACTAAACTAAATTATCTGACAACACACGCTTAGCACCCCCTAGGAAAGACAACAAAATTGTATTAAGTTTACAGTGATGTGAGCCTGTTAAAAAATCTTCCACACACTGCATAAAACACTAAATAGAAAATAATCTGCTTCCATAATGAAGAGTGTCGAGGAGAATCATCTCAGTTTACTCTTAAACTGCACAAATAAAACATTTAACTACCAAAACAATCATTTCATTGAGTAAAGTATAAATTATGACTCAACTTTCTATTATTTGCCATATCTCGATAATTGGGGATTGTCACTTCTGATACTTATTACTGACACGCCTGTTATTTTAAATCATAACACATGAATTTTTAACAAATGTGTCCCAAGAGATGGCTAATTTGACATTTGTTGTTAGATGAAAATTCATATTATGATATGTAAAATGCACCTTTAAGGACTTTTTCTTCTTGCCTTCATCAACTTCTTCATTATCTTCACTTTCGACATATGACACCTTCCGAACAGATCTTGTTGAAGTCCGCACATCATTGGTTCGGTCAACAACACTTGTCGACACAGAGGACCGGCCATTATATTTGCGCAAATTTTCACTTCTCCTAGTCATGCTTCTAAAATCCTCATCAATGTCACTATCAATGTCCTTTCCTGATGACTCTTCCTGTCCAAATGATGTCTTCCCTCTTCTTTGTCGACTAGATGTAAGCAATGACTTATGCTTTCTAGTAGATTTTAAATCAGCGCCACCTTTACCTTGTTGCCTACCCTTACGTTTCTTTGAGTAATAGGAATCATCTTCATCCAATACATCTAGATCATCGTCATTGCTGTCATCAAAATCGGAATCCTCACCATCCCAGCATTTATTCTGTTTTCATATAGAGATGAAAAGGCCATGGAGTTATTAAAAAACAGCTTATATTACTATAAAGGTATTGTAACTAATAGGATTCCTCACAAATTATATAACCCCCACTACCCGAGGAAAAACTTAAAAGAAAAGGAAAAATACTGTAAGAAAGTTGGTGCAAATGAAACAGCAATCAATAAATAAAACCAACAACATCCTATTATATGTCAGAATCTGCAGAAAACTTGTTTGACAATGCAACTGTAATAACCTTGTTCCTTGGGCGACCACTAGT